>JAQIXT010000044.1:0-100505 GCA_034700445.1 Stenotaenia linearis | reverse complement strand
ATTAGCTTCTTGCTAATCACGTGACAACGTACCCAGCATTATTTTTATATATAAGAGAGTCCCATTAAGTAATAAAGCATTTCAAGTCGTAACACTAGAATCCTGTGGTCCATTTCCTTTCTTACAGCGGTACTGAATTTAACATAAAGGATTTTATTAAAGTTTATTAAATAAAACTCCACACCGGAAGAAGGGAGGCAACGAAAGCTAACTTCAGCTAGCTTCAGCTTACTTCAATCAGAATTTATTACTTCTGGAATTTATAAATAAAATGAAGGACGAGGTCAGAAAGTGACTGAAAAGAAAATTTTATTGAAAATGTAGCTAGAACAATGAAAGCTATAATTACCGAGATAATTATATTACCTCAAATATTAATCTTGGCTCTCTTTAAATTCTCGAAGTTAAGCTGTTTCATGGTAGATGTCAGGAATGCTCGGAAAAGACTGAAATTGAAAATCGAAATCCAAATGAAAATAATGTTTTTCTTTCGTATCATTTACAGTGTTATTGTTAATACGCAGTCAAAACTCCTTTCTTAAATACGGTATACCATATTATTTTTATTTTTAAGTTGCTTTGCAACTCAAGATTTAAACCTCGTTTAAACACCCGTAAACCCGAGTTGTACACCCCGTACAATGTTTTTTTTTTTACTTTATGTTTATTAGTAAAGTTTTAAACCTTTTTTAGCACCGTTTCTAGCCAGCGAACATCACGAGCAGAGGCTGGTAATTGTCTCTTGCTCTTTTATTTAGTTTAGTATTTTGTTAAGTTTTATGTTTGTTTTATGTATAGTTTAAATTTTATCAACGGTGCCTTTTCTTTAATACTTACTCGTCGTTAGGACCCTTTCATGCCAACGAGCGAGATAAATAGGACGCGATTACTCCGATATTAAAGCCATATTTAGTTAACTCTTTCAAAATTTCAGGTTAATGGTGAACCCCCCGCGAAACATTTACAAATTTATTCTGTAAATCAGGGTAGGGAAAAGTTTTAATTTTTTAAAGAATTTATTCTAGTATAGTAATAAAAATAAAAAATTTTCGAGTTTATGCTATTCCTACATAGTGAGTAAATTAGAAATAAAATAATATTGTCTGTGAGTTATCTCATTGATATTTAATAAGATTTTAAGAAAGCTTAATATTTTGTTTTCGGTTTTGAGACAATACCATAAAATTTATGTGATGAACATGCCACATTTGGCAAACATTATGTTATGCATGTGGAACGTTATTTGTCCATTGGTTTTGCAATATTATTTTGTCCAAAATTCTCGGGAATTATGAGAGTTTTTATTATTCCCCCTTCTACGATTTATATATATCATTTTGTTGGAAGTTTCAGATTTTTTTGTTTTTCTGATCTATTTGTTTTTGTTTTTCGCTGATGTTTTTGCACCAAATTTGGATTGATGTTTCCCTAATGGCTATTTCTGCTAGGAGACATAGATCTGTGGAACTCCAGGATTCCATTGCATTTCGAAAGTCAATGGAAATCAATGATGTGAAGCAAGATCCCCTGTAGCCTGTAGGGGTAAATGAGTTCTTGCGCCATATCATTGATGAAAACTGTTATAGTAATGACTCGACGAATTACTTCTTAATTAAAATAAAATAAAATATATAAAAGTATACAAATATTTACCTGTAATTTATCACGTTAATCTAATCACGAATTCTGCAGTATAATAGAAAAGAAAATTATTAAAATAAAATAAATTGAGATATAATTAATCCTTATAAAGTATACAACTACTTACTTATTTTAAATCTAATGTCCAAGCAAATGACGCCTTCTTTACTAACAAGCAAATTCGAGATGCGATCGTCAATTTAGTCCCAACTCGGAGTTATTTACTTCTGTTTTGGTATAACTAATTTTAGGTTAGTCTTTACGTCTTTTATCACTAGATGCCGCCAATCATTACAATGACCCCTCATACCAACCGCGAAATTCAAACAACAATGATTTTTGTTTTAATACATTTATTATATATGGAACGCAGTTTTTGTCATCTAGTTATCATAATTGGAAATTTTCTCCCTCATGATTCAATTTTTCTTCGTCATGATTTTTTGTCATGATTTTCTTCTACATGATATTCTCCATTATGATGATGAAATGAGAGGAAGAAAATCCCAATCAAGCAGCCGACTCATCAAGCATTCCAGTCTTTGGTCTCCAAACATAACCCACCCTTGCGCTGTATCTCATTCTACAACCAGCACTGATTTATTATCTTGACCCTAAGGTTCTACAGATTGTGCACTTGCTAATATCAACCGTAATCGCAATACAAACAACAGCAACTCTATTAAGCAAAATTGCTGTTACTCAATGAAGGAACGCAATACTTGGTATGTTTCGTAATTGGTGCTACAATTAACTTTTTACAAGAAATTGGAAATTTCATACTGATTTTTATCAGTACTGGCCAGTACTGGCTTTGCAATTTTCGATTGCGATGCAGTGAAAATAAATATAAGTTAGGCTTCGCGGCCGTACGAATACTCTAAATGGAAAACAACAGTCTTAGTCTATGGTGAATTGTCATGAAAGGTTAGTCTTAATATTAAAATACTCATTAATGTAAACACAAACAACTTTCCTGTTATACGAATTAAATGAACCAAGATATCTTTTTGGGTTTCCTCCCCCCCAAAAAGTGTACGGTATTATGAATTACGATGAAGCGAAAACAAAACTGATTTGCTAGTGCTAGATGAAGAACGAGATCACATTGACAAATAGTGTATGCCACCTCCAGGTGTGCTCCATCTAGATCATCAAATTCATACTTGTGACATCATAAATTTGTACCACCATGGCACGACGTTTGAATTCAATAATTTGAACTTTATATTTTCTCCTTGCCCGTTTCCTACGATTCATTTGAAATTTACAAGTATAAATTAACTGTTATTAAAAATGGCACATTTATTACCTAAATGTATCTTTTTTGTTTTTTACAAAGTGAAGACAAAACAATTACTACTACTCAAGAGATGATTTGGTAATCTTGAGAGTTGCATTTTCTCATCCTCCTTAAAAATTGAGTGGAAGAAAGGAAATGAGGAAGCATTTGACCATTACATAACTTTGAATGATAAAACTGAACATGATACTCATGAAAAGGCAAGGGCACAGCAATTTAATTATTTTTTTTTTTTATAAATATATTGCATCGTTGCACTCGGATCATTGCCACCAAAAATCTTTTGCAGATGAATTTCATTTTTTATTATTATTTTTATATCATTTGATCAATAGCCGCCTGAACATTTCACCACCACCTCACAAACCCCATCCTCTACTTACAATGAATTAAAAATTTTATTTATTCGTTCCTAATTTGTTTAAGGATATTCTGGAAATGCTTGGAAAAAAAATAAGAAAAATAAAAAAGTGATTTTACAAAATATCTTCACACATGAAAGGAATGATTTACTTGTTTTTTTTTTTTGTTTTTTTTAAATAACCTGCTTATTTTTTTAATTCATAGCATCTACAGCTTCCAAATTGAAAAATATTTTCAATATAGTTGCTTAGAAATTGTAAAATTATAATAATAAACCATACTGAAAACATTTCTCATTACTAGGAATGTCAATTTTGTGAAGGAAAAAAATTTCAATTTGATTTTATCTTAGCAAGATGAACATAAAATATTTCACGATTAATTTAAACAAAGAAAACAAAAACGTAAAAATGTGCACATTCATTTTCTCATAAATGCATGAACCAACTTGAAACATAAAAACTTACACATTAAAATATGAATTTTTTAAATTACGCAAAAAAATGTTCATGATAGTTCTTAATACAATTGGTCTTCACATAATTTCCACAAAACAATTTGGTTTACCAACTGCTAAAGGAAATGTTTAAAAAAAAATTATATATACGATGAAAAATTCATTCTGACAAGTGGGGAAAAAAAAATCATCTTTTTGTCCTTACACTGCAATAAAAATATAAATATATAAACCTACATAAAGAGAACGAAAAGCACTAAAAAAAACACCTTATAATTAAGCGAGCGAATTCAAAAACAATTCGATTTTATAGTTTAGCAATAAAATTCAGCCCTCATTTTGTTTAGGCTATATGAAGCAAATTGTCGACTAAATTCTATTACTATAATTATCGAAGACTTTGTGAATCCTCCCTCCCATTTTGTAAAGCATCCCTTCACTTTGGCTTTACATTACCATTACGTAGATAAAAATTTAATTTTTTCTCATTACAGAATTATGCGTACATATAAATAAATAAGAGAAAAAGATGTAAAAATATACTTTCCAAAGAGTACAACTGTCATGCAACCAATGCAGGAAATTTACAATTATGCATGAAGAAAACAATAATAATGTAAGAAATCCAACTATTTCCAGAATAACATGGCGCATAGTGCTATGACAAAGCTGATGGAGTTTACAGCAGCTGCTGGAAATTCGCCTCACAAATCTCATATTGCATGATGAGTTTCATACTTTTAATATATTCTATATATTATATTATTTAAAGGATAATTTTCTTACCCATGGGGAAAAAAATACCTCATTTGGCAACAGAGGAGCAGCAGAAATCTCCATGGACAATAATGAATAATAAAAAATAAAATAATAAAAACTACTTTTAAAAGTTCATAATAACAGCCAACTCATATGACAAAAAAATGGCCCCATAATTTTTTTCTTTAAAAAAATCATAATAGTACTCAATAATATTAAGATAATTAACATTTGGCCTTCACCATAAAAACCGTTTGATGGCAAAAAAAAATTAATACTGTGGCTAAGTCAGAAAAAGATCCAGATCGTTTAAAATGGAAAACTTTGTAATAATACTATAATGAAATAGAATCCTGCTCTAATCAATATGGTCTGTAGAGATTTTATTTTACGAATTTTATAATAAAATTTATTTATAGGAAACAAATTTATCTGGATCGTCGTTCTAACGAAGCCGCAACGTTAGTGTTAAATTTGAGGCACATAATAAGATTATAAATGAAAACTACAATGTGAGAAAAAAAAAGATAAAATTTTTAAAAAAATGTTAAAACAAAAAAAATTGTATGATGTAAAAGAAGATTAAATATAATAAAGATACTACAGATATGTGAAAATGTCTAAATTATGCATTTCATTATTTTTAGCTACCTGTAATTACAAGTTAAACAATGAATCTTATAAAAGTAGTGGTTTTGTTTTTTTTTTCAATTTTTTCAATTTTTTTCTCTTTTGTTCCTATCAATTTTAAATAACCCTCTCGTTCATTGTCGAAACTGTACAAAACACCAAAATGGCCTCTTCACTCTTGTCAGGAAAGAAGAAAACGGTGCCGACTTCGTGAATTCGGCTTATAAACATAGCACGATGTTCGTAGTGGCGAGGCAGAGGGATATTCTAGTGAGCGAGTCCGGACTCGTGTTTGTTTTTTAATTTTTACTATTTTTATTAGTTGAAGTGGCACTTTAGCAGTCAATTTTTTGCTGCGTCACTCGAAATTCTCGTCCATTGCTCGCTTAGCTGCTTGCAGGCTGATTCCAGAATGGGGTGCTGCAGATTTCACACTATCAGTCAACTATCAGTTCTCAGCAGTCGCCGCTATTGTGGAGCTTGGCTGTGAGGTAAAGGTGGCTGAGAAGCCTTCACGAGTCCATGCAAATAGAAAACACGAATTAATATCACAAATTAAATCATTTCATCCAATTTCCACATCAAAGAGACAAAAATAATATCTAATAAACCTATTTTAACTAAATTTACAACTCACCAATATTTCACCTCAGACGGTTTAAAATTTGGTAGGCTTAGGAAAAAGGAAATCCGCATATTTTTCTTTGTGAATTCCCTTAACGTATTTTCTCAGCTTAAACTCACCGAAAGTGTCGTTGCTAAATGTTGGCTTGCTAATGGATTCATAGACGCTGGATGAGGAAGTGCATGAGGCCCTAATTTTGGTCCTTCCTCATTTTTCTCCTCTTCTCGACGTTTCAAACACGCTGCTTTTGGATTTAGATTTCGTTCTGCACAAAATTATTCCTCGTTAATTTTCAAATCTTTTCACACAAATTTAATTGTTTCTTACCCCGCACTTGTTGCTCCAGATTAGTTATAACCTCGACAGCCTGATGTAGGATGTTGAGCTTAGTTTGTGCTTTATCTGTTTTTAGATGCATCACACACATTCTTCCGAGTTCCTTGAAAGCTTCATTTATATCTCGCACCCGAATTCTATTAATTTCAAATAAGTTACATTTAATTAAAAATTTTTTCCAGTTGAATTTACCTTTCCCGAGCATTATTGGCTTGCCGCCTTTCTTTTTCTCGTTCAGCTTTCAATTCTGGTGATTCATCTTCATCTGCACTACTGGATAACAGCGATGACGAAAGACTAAAGTTAGAAAGATTTAAATGAGAAAAAGTTTTCCGCAACTTTTCTTATCGAATAATAAAAATATAAATTAAATTTTTGCACGTCTCTTCACGTACTATCGCGACCTTGAGCGTTTATTTCCTTTATGCTGCGAACTGGACGTGGTGGTGGTCGTAGTGCTCACAGCAGACGTCGTTACTGGGACGGCTCCTACACTATCTGGTCCAACTTTCTCTTCATCGTCGTTCTTACGCTTTCTCGAAAGTCGCTGTAATTTGATGTCTCCATCTGTGTCCGAGTGCTGATCACCCCCCATTTGCCCTGTAAGATCTAACAAAATTTTTAAAAAAATTAATATTTTTCTTTCAAAATATTTGACAAAACTTACTAAATGAAGGTTGTGATGCATTCGTTGAAGCGTTGTCCTGACTCCTGTCAGCTAGTGAATGAGGTCCTGTCTGTTAAATTGAAAAATTGAAAAATCGTCAATAAATGCGAAATGTTTGCTTTTATATATTTCTTCGCACTCACCATGTGAGATTCCAACGTGGTGATGGAACTCTGGTTAGGGTATGCGGAACTCATACTTCCAATTAGCCCATTGGAATGTGGGACGCCGAGAACGGAGTTTGCCGAATGTGGCCCATGGAGTGGAGGCCCCTCCGCGTGATTACGAAGGACGTTGATGGCGTCGTCCAACCTCTCCTCCATTCTCGTCTAAAAAAATTAAATTTAAACGTTAAAACGAGCGATAAAAACCAAATGCGACACAAAACACGGGAATCAAACGTTAATTTCACACTGAAATTAATTTACCTCGTTTGAATCGCAAAGAATGTTGAGTGCATTGTCCAATCTGGCTTCCATTGAATTTGGCTACAGTTTAGAAATCAAGAAAAAAAGGAAAAAAAATGATAGAAACATGCAGCATGCATAAACTAGAAGTCGAAACATAAAATAATAAAAACGTGGGTGCAAAATGAATAAATGTCGAATAAATCAAGAAAAATTGTCGTAAAAGGAGTGCTAGGTGGTGCATTTAGCACTTACCTTTTAAATTCAACCTATTTAAGGCCAAATTCGCTTAAACCGTTTCGGTATCAATGCATTGCCAAGATAATTCCCCTTATCCCCACTCAGTCTTAGTTAATTATTCAATTTTGGAGAAACTGATTAAGATTAATCCTCTTACCAATGAATGCAAGCGGCCATCGGCAAAATGAGGCGAGGAGGGTCCACCTTGAGGTGCAGGATGCGACCACTGAGATGCCCCTGAAAATTGCAATCAATAATAATAATATTAATAACTTATTTATGAAGATAATGACGAGCGATTTTCTTGTTTTCTTTCTTATTTACCCGACAGAGGAGGCGGAGAACTGACGGGGGTAGATGGATTGGAAGAAAAGCTGCTACTTGTGTGGTCTGCAGAGTAAATCTGAAATTTAAAAATGTTTTTAAAATTTAGTTTGGATGTAAATACTTCATTTGAATAAATTAAAGCGAATTTTTACAAGTTTCGTGCCTAATGTCAAAGGTTATGATGACGTAATTATTAAACAACATTTTTCACAAAATAACTTCAAATCTGTATGCGTTTGACTTTTAAATATTTTATTTTGAAAGAAAAAAGAAATTAAGTTTCTTACGTTTTTTCATTCAACAAAATTCATACTTTGATAAACAATCGTTTATCATTGTGATTATTATCGTATTGTTACTAAAATCAATAATTGGTTTATTAAGTTATAAATAAATATACAATTTTTTTCTATTGTTATCATTTAGCCCCAAAGCTCTGCGGTATCGATAATATCGTTATCGATCGTCCAACACTAATTTTTGCGCATGTTTAAATTTAGTCTTTTAAATTAATATTATTAAATTAATATCTTACCAACTAAATACCCTTTTTATGATTCCAAACTCTAATATTTTAAAACAATTTTAATCAAAAAAAATTTTATGTTCCAAAAAGAAACCTAAGCTTTAATTCTACGTTGCAGCTAAAAACTTTTCTTTCTTTGTTGGTTTTAGAAGGGGATCTGGTTTTTGTCAATGGTCAAAATGACAGAATGATACAAATTCGCCGGCAGACGTAACAGCTTAATTCACTTTTACATAATACATAGTTGTAAGAGACTCCCCAAGAGCTAGCGCGCGCAGAAACACAAGAATATCTAGCTCATGAATCAACTTTACAGCACGTTACATTCTCTATGCATTTCAAACCCAAAGCAAATTAGATTTTAGTCCAATAGTGAACGGTCGTTTTTACGATCCAAACAACGACCACATTACAATCCCCCTTCTTCATCCTCCCCCTTTTACCCAGTTGTTCGCTGGGGAACTCAACTTATCTCGGGCTCGAATTCCTAATGGAAGACGATACAATAAACTGCAATTCGCCGCATCTTTATATTCCCCTTTAATGTATTAACCAAACATAAAGAAAAGCGGCACGCAAAACGAGCAAAAATACTTTCTCTTCCTTCCTACGACCACTTGTACACTCCAACTCGTGTAACGCGACACCCGCGTTTCAAATAGCAACAAATCACCAACGGGCACAGAATAAAAATCTGTTAAGTGACAGCCGCCGTGACCGAGAGATGAGTGACGCATCTCGTCTCATTTCGGTTCCGGTTCGGATCAGATCGGTGACCCTTTTCAACAAACTGGAGCGTCTGCTAAATCCGTTATTTGCCCCCATTTCGAGGATCCCAACAGTTCAGTACACAACCGAAACACTGTTGATCCTTATAAATGACCACAAAGATCCTCGAGTGTGTGCATAAGCGCATCAGCAACTACAACCCTCTCCCACTTTTCACTGCTAACGATGAGACGGTGATAAATGGCCGTAGGGTTTAGCCACTGCTTTCTCTAGCTAAGACTGCAGCCCGACAGTCCCCCCCCCCCCCCTTCCAACTCGGTCGCTCGTCCCAGCGGACATTCTCATAGGAATGATGAGAGACAAATGTTTAACTAGGCCCGAGTCAATCTCGATTCACTTGCATATTTAAATCGGCATTTCCAATTCGCTTGAAAAAACAAATTTACCGAGGCCAGGGCTTTCCCAAGAGCATCCCCCGTTTGCGATGACGGTTGATTGGTCCGACTCAATAGGGGCTCCGAACTGTTCAGCGTGGGCGACGCGTTCGTGTTTCCATACAACGGTGAAGCCGATAGGTGAGCCACAGATGGAGTCCCAGGTCCACGAAAACTGGACACTGGTGGAAGACTGGTTGGCATCATGCTGGGGTCATGACTTGGGGACATTGTATGGTAGCCCTAATAAATAATAGAAAAATTAAAAATTAAAAAAATAATAATTTAGTCGATGACTTACCATTGTTTCAGGTGGAAGATGCATATTGGAATACCCCGACGGCGCTTGCGATAGGTGAGTGCCCGACGCCATCATGGGGGTTGTGTAGGTGTAACTGGATGTGGGAAGGTTATTCCCTGATGACCAAGGGTCAGGATTGCCATCTTTTGTTAAATATATTACAGTAGCGTTAATTTTATTATTTTTTTTCTAAATTTAAGCGGATAAATCTTTTTGACTCAAATGACATCATTTTTCATTTTAACCCTAACTTAATAGGACCTGTTGTGTTCCATACAAAATAAAGTATGACTTAAGGGTCCCGTGTTTCGCACGAGGACATTTGCAATGCAGAGAGAAAACTCAGCCTCGTTTACACGTCTGCGGAAAACTTACAAATCTCTTTTCTCCTCCTTCCCTTCGCAGTGATTGATTATTTCACGCTCAAAATTTTCAAAAGAGCATGCATTTATAAATGAAATTTCTTCGCAAAATAATAAATAAATATTACAACACCGGGGAAAAAAAACTCATCATCGTGCTGTTTCCAATTTGAAATCGGTAACAACAAACTTGGTTGTTAGAACGTAAACACCGAACGTATTTGCTTAACATTAGTCAATTCCCATCACTCAAAATCGTGCAACGACATAACGCAACACAAACTCCGTGATTAAAATGCATTATACGTGCAGCGAATGGAAAATGGAAATCAACAAACATGAAAATCAGAGAGGGCAACCCCTCTTGGCACACCCATAAATCATCGCCCTCTGACGAATATATTGACTTTTACGAAATAAGTGTGCCACACAATTCAACTACACGCACTTGAGACGTTACTTTCTATCATCTCTCTCCTTTTTTTTTAAAAAGGAAAAGGAAAAGGAAAAAATATTAATACAAAAAATAAATAATACAATTTACATTTCCACAGAGAAAATGGCTAATCCGACATAGTTTTTATTAACAATTTTTTTCTTTTGTAAATAATTAAATTTATTGTAAATATCTAATATATATTACGTTTGTAAAAATTTACCTGAAAGTGTTTGATGTTTAAGGTGGTGGGATACCCTCCATCTTGTCCCACACAAATCAACGTTAAATGAATTCTTAAATATCTTTGGATGTAGTTGTGATTTTAGATTGTTTTTTTTTTTAAAATAAAAATTAATTATTATAAATTTTTGTAAATCCAATTTTTCTTGTCCTGAATTATTTTTAGTTACATTTATTAAATTTGGGTTAAATTTTAAAATGACGTCATGGTTCGCATTCCACTTACCCATATAATAGGATTCCCCATAGAGCCCTGCTTTTGGAGAAGTATACCTAGGCGAGTCCTGGCCATACTCCTCTGAACCGTACTAAAAGGGTGAGAAAAAAATAGAAAATTAATAAAAAATTCAAATTTTTTCCGGGAAAAAAAATTCATATATTTCAACACCTTAAACTTAAGATAACACTGAAAGGACAACTCCGGCCCAACCAAGCTGTTACAAAAAAAGAAGACAAAAAAGGGTGTCAGCTTAGAAATAGCATTACTTTCGTAACGACTTTGCAAGAGTAACCGTAGAACGAAACCGTCTTTCACTTTTAATGTCGCGAAAGATGTAAGATGACACATTTGGACATTTTCTTATGTCTGTCATTGTTACGCAAGCTGTGTCTGTCTTCTTACCGAAGAAAAAGTAAGGCGCCTACACGAATGCATAATCAGCTGAGCCAGCACCCATCTGCGCGATGCTTCTTTACCGAATAAATGGCTACAAAAACTGTTGTCATCAAATTCACTTCTGCATACATCAGAACACACTTTAGTAAGAGAATGGGAGGGGAGAAGAGACGTGAATTGTCCTTCTCGCCCAAACCAAACTGCCAACAACCCCACTAACACTCCCCTCCCTTAAAAAAAAAGAGAAAAAAAATCAAGACATGCTCGTTGGTATCTGGAAAAGGGAGTTGATTTGACTTTGCCAAATTCAATATTGCAACAAATTAGCTTGCCAGTTCCGTGCTACCTCCATAATAGCTTCATCTGCAAGTACAAATTTATGGCGAAATGTGGGAATTGTGAATTAGCAGTCTTTTATGGGGGCTAACTTAACCCCAGCCCTACATTTTCCCCCACCAGAAACAGAATGGCAAGTGCTTTTTTTTTTTCAAAAAAAAAATTTATCCCCCATACTTCTAACCAACTCATTGCCAACCCTCTCTGCTTCGGAAGAGCATGTGCTGCACGAATTGAAAAATTCATGCTGTCTATGGGATAACGACAATTTAATAGCTGATCGTCGTGTCTAAAAATAAAAAAAATAAAAAATGTATTTTTTAAATTTTTTCCAAGTTTAATCGTACCACACCCTTCAATTACAACCGCAATCCTTCAATCACTCAGATTAGATGTAGGTGCGAATCAATAATGGTTATTTTAAAAGGCTCAGAAATTCATTACCGACACTTTTTCCTTCAATTTTTATTTCAATAATTCCAAAACTACAAAAAAAAAAATCCAAAGTGTCGTTATCGATCGTACAAATTAACAAATCCACTTTGAAATTTCATCAAACCCGTCAAAGTGGTGGCTGCAAACTGAAAAACTATTTCCAAATAAATTACCATGAAAAATGTGTCTCACAAATTGAAAGTGAAATGGAGCTGAAGAGGGTCAGCTTTAATCCAATCTGGAACCAATCTCACTTGATCGCTCTCCTGATAAGAATTCAATTTACTCCAAAATCTGCCGAGGAAATCCAAGGTCGCCCTCAAACGTTTCCACAATTCGCACAAAACAACCGCCGCTACATTCAAAACTCCCACTCTCATCATCGCTTCCCAACTTATAATCAACCGACCAAGCCCTAAACCTCATTTACCCCAACCCTAACCCCGGAAAAAAACATGTCACGACCAAAGTCCATTTTTTGGCAAAAAGCCCGACGCTAAAAGAAGAGGGGTTAAATATTATTACAGCTGACAGCAGGGGTGACCACCTGACTCCACCCTGTCTAGCACCAACTAATACGGGTAATTAAATTTCTATCTGCTGACATCAATACGAAAAATAATTGTGTTAAAGGAAATGAAGCAACTTGTTACGAGAGGACACCGACGAGAAGAAGTGGTCGTCATCAACCCCAACTTTCAGCTGCTCCACTCATGACGTGCACTTCTTTTGTCGCATTTCATTATATTTTTATTTTAAATGAATGCAATGATTTTGCTTCTGATGTTGTGTTGGAGTGAGTTCCAGTGGGTAGGGCTCTGCTTCCGGTCACATCCAAACAAACCACCGTTCAATTTGTCAGCATTTGTAAGAAGTCCCAGCAGAGATGAAATCGCCGAAAAACAACAAAGCACAAAAGAGGAACGTTGATAAGTTGAGCAACATATGCTGCTCTGTATCTACTACTACTACACCATTTCCAGATATCATATAACAAAAGCCAACATCCTCCCCACCCGAAAAAAAATTCCAATCTTCAAATCTGTTTTCCAATCTGCAGCAATAAAACTGACCAATATACACTTGACCTTTACAGAGGCGCATTATGACAATATTTTTTCATAAACTCCAACAATTTTATATTAGAATTTTTTTATTTTCATTTAC
This sequence comes from Stenotaenia linearis, assembly GCA_034700445.1. Taxonomy (NCBI): domain Eukaryota; kingdom Metazoa; phylum Arthropoda; class Chilopoda; order Geophilomorpha; family Geophilidae; genus Stenotaenia; species Stenotaenia linearis. The sequence goes on along the minus strand of JAQIXT010000044.1, from coordinate 87,165 downwards.
TTTTTTCATAAAACAAGAAGAAGAAAAAAATTTCTCAAACCCATTCCCACACCATAAAAAGGGACATCACTTTGTAAAATAAAATAAAAAAGTTCCAAAACACAAAGGCAAATACGAGCCTAGCAAAGCAAAAGGATGTGAGTATTACCCACTCTCTCCCTTATCATTCGGTGATGGCTCGAACCAGCTGGAAGCCAAGGGTGAATGCATTAGCACTTGCCATTACATGATGTCATCCGGAGGAAATTTTAGTAACAGGATCTAGCAAACCAACAAATGCTCTGCCTGACGTAAGAAACACGCATTCCCTTTCTACTGCCCATACCACGCACTGATGACAAACAAAAATAAGACTTGTTTCGAGCGCAACAACTAAAATTAAATTTAAAAAAGAAAAAAGTCGCACTTACCGGCGGAAAGAGGGATTTGGCAGGAACGTACATGATGGGTTTATAGTAGGAATAAGTGCAGAACATGATTGCGTCCTTCCGTTCTCAAACTTTTCTAGCTACGTGCACATGGCCGCGTGTAGCGTACGCATCAATGTCATCAACTCCATGCGTACTAAACTCTTTCGATACTTGGAAAATATGTCGCGCGGTGGCGTGTCGAGTAAAAACGTTCTAATGCACAATTTTAGTGATACGACCTGCTTCCTTTCCTTCCTTCTTCCCTTTCTCTTTCTTTCTTCCCCATCCTCCCCCCGCCCGAAACTCCCTTCTACCCCCTCCCACTTTCTTGTTGCCCGGAATGAAGCCATGCTAAACAGTCAGTCAATCATGGACCATCCGAGGGTGTGGCTTTGGCAAAAGCAGCCAATGGCAAAGCCAAGTGCCTCTGCCTCGGGTGCTGGCTGGCTTAAAATTGGACATAACTCACGGATACATCTGTTGCCAATATGAAGACATAAACCATGACCAGGAACCAACCACTGATGTAGGGGGAAGTAAATTTTGCATATACATTCCCCCTTCCCCACCCATCTCTCCCTACTTCTCACTTTCATTACTTCTTTGTTGGAGGTCCAAATTTCAGCCCACGCCACTTTTTAATCCCGATCTACGCTTTTTAATCTCCCACACACTCACGCCCTATTTTACTATAATCACTTTACTTTCTATACTTATACTCAAACAATATTAGATTTACAAAAATTTACAATAATTTAAGCTTGTAAAGCAATAATACTTTACAAAAATTTACCAAATATTTTGTAAATCTCATTTTTCCTGCAGTGTTTTGTCTTAAATTCGTAGTTTTATACTCAATTTTAATTATTTTTATATTTCAATTAATGATTTGGAAATTTTTTTTTAGTTTGTTTCTTGTTTTTATATTATCGATGTCCAGCTCTAGAATCGCAAAGACCCGCTTCTAATCATCAAGTAGTAAATGGATACTCACACCTTTGGCACGAGACCATTTCCGCCCTTTACACCAGTGGAGACACAGGCCACTGATAATGAGAAACACGTGTGTAGTTTTCGACTGGTTTGCTTGGTAACTCGACTTTAAATAAGCTATTTATTTTTCATATCGTATCGCACTCTTATTATCACTAAAAACGCTTCAAATTAAAACTTAGAAGTTTCACCCAAAAAAAATTTTTATAAAAAATTTTTTTAAATTTTTACCTGCGAACTGGAATAAGAAAATTTTAATCTACTGCAATTAAAATGACATAAGATGCAAAACTGCACAAGAAACCATCCAAACTATCAGCTATTAAATTCCAATCTAGCCAGTCGTAAAGTTATTTTTCATCAACACAAAAAAATTTTTAAAAAAACTGCAAAACCTCTTTGCTACATTTTTCACGAGATAAAAAAAAAATCAAAGCCAACTTCTTCTAATTTGAACTGACATAAGTTGCAATTTTTCAAAAAAAATGGCGGAGAATGAAAATTAGCAACCAATTCTTACTACATCACGAATCCCATCTTCCATTTTTTCCCCTTCCTCCATTTCTTTTTTAGCAAAATAATTTTTATTGAAAAAGTAAAGTACAAATCCCTAATGAGAGGAAGATGCGGAAAATCCCCTTCTCCCCTCTCGATTCCATTGACAGGAGCAGGTGCTGGCATTATTAATTACCTGATGATATTATTTGATCAGTATACTAAACACTGTGGTCAGACCATTTCTAAGCCTTTTGTTTACAATTAAAAATACAATAAACTATTCTTCTTTAATATTAACATCTCCAAATTGCAACATCTTAACTTGTTTATATTGCATTGCAAAAATGTATATTAAAACTCTTCATTTTCACTTATTCGACATTAATTCAAGCGATGTTAAAATTTAAAAGATTTGCAAAAATTTGCATAGATCGACTCTATTTCTCCTCAAATTGAAATGATTCCTCGATTTAAATAAATAAACAATCAACATTAAAAAAAAAAAATCTAAATACATGAATGACCAAACGGGTCAATATTTATTTTAATTTTTCCTTTGTAATTCAATTTCTAAAATTAGTGGAAAATTCCTAGAAAAACTTTTTGCAATTATTGTTGTCATTAAAAGCCAGTGGATTAAAATTACATCCTGATAAACAAAACACGAGCAGAATCGAATGTTTGACATCTCGAGTTGCCATTCTTAATTACTTCGCCTATCAAACCGGGGGAAAAGGGTCAACGCTGTGGGGTCATGAGAATGAAGACAATGCAGATTAAAAGTGGTCAGAGAAGGAAGGGATGAAAGATTGCGTACAAACACACACATCAATTCTAATGGCAACCAAATCAATATCCCATCATTCAAATTTAACATTTCCTTCGTCCCTTTTAACTTTCAAATAAAACAAAACACTGGGAAACATTAGGCATTTATAGATTGAAATTAAATGTGAAAAAATGGCCGCCGATGATTTCTGAGTCCATCGGACGAAAATTTTATTACTTCCGAGGACAAATCTGCTATATCAAATATTCCAGGCAAAAAAAATATAAAAATATAAAAAAACCCACCTCATCAGCTCTCTCTGAAGATGATTAGTTTCTTTGCTGCTGGGCTCAACAGCTGGCTGCAACATCAAATTAGAACTCCCAAAAGAACTAACTGGCAAGAAGAAAACACTAAGGCTACTGCATTTCTACTTTTTAAAATTTTTTTTCCCACTCCCCTTCTTCCTGTGGGGCGACTTCAACTTTGTTATTAATTCACAATTTGACAAAATCAAAACAACTTTTTCCAAAAAAATCATTAATTAACTTTTCTGTATTATAATTCGAAATTATTCAACTTTTAGTTAAAAAAAAAAAAAAAAAAGAGAGAAGAAAAATTGATTTCACAAGTGGTGGTTTACAGTAACCAATGATTTCTTCTTTCTTTTTTATTTATTTATTTTTTTCTTCTTCCACTTCCCCTCACTCCCTTTCTGCTGGCCTTCATTCATCTTATTTATGGTAGCACTGACAAAAAGGCCAGCTGCTCAGAATGGCGTAAAGGAACAAACTTCACTGCAAAACACAACATTACATTCATGAAGAAAAACCAAATCATAAAACCAATTCCGCTACACCCGATCATCTCATTTACCCCTAAAAAAAAATCATTTCCATTTTTCTCGCATTTCATCAACGACTATAAGTCCCCTGTGTTTGTGCCTCGCGCTCCCCATTTCCCCACACACCTACCCCTATGGGATGTGGGGACGGGAGAAATGAGGGGAGAATTACACCTATAAATTAGATAAACAGCCATCTAGTGTGAGTTTTCGTCCTAACCTGCAATCTGGCCACATATTTCCATGATCCTGCACTTAAGAACTTTTATCTCAACACTGAAACCACTTAGGACTACAAGAGCCTGTTACACTATTATCTCCTTAGCTTCGAATAGTGTAAAATAACCCTAAGCTGCAATCAACATTACCACCAAGTAAAAAAAAATAAAAAAAATAAAGAAATTTGAAAAAAAAAATTTTTCACAAAAAAAAACAAAAAAAAAACCCCACACAAGCTCACTTAGTCTTTTAAGCGTTTAACTTACAATTTTGAATGTCATTTCCTGTAAACTGAGCTTTTAAAATGAATATATTCAATGTAAAAGGGTTAAAATTGCACAATAGTGAGCTTTTATTATAATTTCACAGACTAAGGTGGGAAAAAATCATTTATCGATTTAATACGCAATAAAATAATCGATTTTTCTATGGGTTTCCTATTGGCCCCAAACTTTTAAAAATGGCAACAGGAGGGGAAAATGTCTTTCCCTACCGCCCATAGCTTTTCATAGGTGTTTTTGAGATAAATAAATAAAATACCTACAAAAAAAAAAATTAAAAAAAAAAATATCGGGGAAAAAATTTTCCCATTTTTATAACCTCCCGATAGAAAAACCATCGATTTTTATTTACCCCATAAATGAAATCAGTTGCCTTCTATTCCAATCCATACATAACATAAAATAAAAAATATTAAAAACCCGAACTCAACTTTCAACAAACTTTTCCCCCATCAAAAACCTAACACGTGCTGCTTTTCCCCTCCTCCACACACCACCTTCAAACCTCATTCATATTTTACCCACAAACACTAAAATGAAACAAGTTTGCATTCGATTCCGTCCCACATTTCAGTTTTATTTTAAATTTAAAGAAAAAATCTAAAAAAAAACAAAAAAACTAATCATTTGTGCTAAGTCTCGGCAATGTTCTAGAAAATTCTCAAAAAAACAAATATTTTGAGAAAATATATAATTTTTACAAAAATAATAAAAATGGCTTTATTCCGATTAGCATTGTCCGCCATTTTGAATTTAGTTGAAAGTAATTTTAAATAACATTTTAGAAAATTCTTGTAAATGAGTCACATATTTTACTCAAATTTTTTTCTCAACATTTTCTTCTAAAACTTTAAGCCAATGGAAGCTTAATATTAGAAAAAAAAGGCTTAAATCACTTATTAATGTGCAGGTGGCATCAGCTGTTAAACAAATCCCGGGGAGAAAAATCAAATTGCGTAAGTTTTATTTGTTAGTAAACAAAAATGACAAAACTTACTTTTTATCATGACACCGCTTTACTATAAATCAACAGCTGTTGGCAGTTCATTGAAATCTGCTACTCGTGCCAATTGGTCTTCCTAGTAAAATGCCATCAAATTTCTTAAGATCCCCAAATTAGTGGCAGTAACGATGCCTTTTAATATTAATTTTCTCTCCCGCTCCAGCATAAATAATGATAATAGTATTAATTAATGCATAAATCGTCTCCCAGTCGATATTACAGTAAAATTTTTAATTACTCAACTCTTGAGACATAATCTAAGGCCAAATCAAGCCTTCCCCAAATGAGTTCTCGCGCACCCAAGGGACCCTATGCGTTCAACCCTTCCCATCCCTGTCAACAGCTCCCTCCTTCATTATTTACAGAGCTAATTAGCACCAAAACAAAAACCATTAAGTGAGTTATAACTAAACAATTTGCATGAAATGAAGACAAAGCACAATAAAGAATTGCAATAAATCACCAACATTTTCCCGAATTAATATAAAAAACAAGAAAAGAGCCAATTTCTTCTTTTGTTATAAGAATTGGGAAAAAAAGATTTTAAAAAAAGATAAACATTAGTGATTTCGATTTTTTCTTCTCCTTAGCTATTATGTAGAGGATTAAAAAGGGCTACCAGTTAATCTTTGAATGAATTTCCTTTCCAATTGTGCATTTTGCTAATCTCTTGATTATGGCATGCATAATCAAAAGAATCCGTTTACTATTCATCAACAATATAATTTAAAAAAATAAGAGCTTTAACTCCATCCAATAAAATCATATAAATAATAACACAAAAAAAATTTTTAATCCAAAGAGTACTAAATATAGTACAATTTTTCTAAGTATTCATCTCTCAAACAATGAACTCTGCAGCTGCACCATTTTTATCTTATCTCCTACATTTATAGCTATATCATAATTTCTAATAAGGAAAAAATAGAGCTCGGTGCTATATCTTAAATCTAAATTAAGGCTAGATACTGGCTACACTACCTTACGGTTCAAAGACCACAGGCCAAACCCCTAACTTTCGAAGGTCAATAATGTTTCTTCAATAGTTGTAAAGAAATTCCTGAACGTACCGTTTTTCTGCACAAACCAAACTCATTCATCATCCATATAGGTTTCTTCATTACATAACAATAAAAAAAAATTTCCTGATTACAAATCCCCTTCTTCCTTCCTGTATAAGTTATTTACTCAAAGGTACTAAAGGGCAAGCAGGTGAACCACCAATCATAACCCCTACTCCGCTTTCTTAAAAGGTGTGAAATGTAACTTTCATGCTGTGAATTCTCAATTAATTCGCAGCAAAAAATGTAATTTACAAAAATTTAAAATTAAGATTGTAAAAACACATTTTACAAAATTTACCATAAAATTTGTAAACAAATTTAATTATAATAAATTTTTGTAAACCTGATTTTGTTTATTCTCACAAATTTCCCCCTAAACCAACTTCTGGACCCTGTTTATTTTCCCACCCCCCACCTACAAACAAAACAAGCACAAGCCCAACTTTTCCTTCTACAAAACTTACAAAACAAACTTTAATAATTAATTAAAATATTAAAACCTTAATAGTTTTATTCCCCTTCTTTTACGTTTCACTCTATAAAAAATTTATCTCCATCCTCTTCGTACAAATACATTTAAAACTCTAAATTAACATCGGAAACGTTTAAGAAAAGCCGAATAATTCATAATTAACATTAAACTGTCACATTTTAATTTCCCCTCTCTTCTCCCCATACCCATCATCCTAAAACTAACACATAAGCTAAACTGTTAATTAACGCAAAGATGTTCGCCATTTTAAAACACGTAAGAAAATGCTTCATCAGGAGCGCGGGCTAAAACTCTTCCAACAGATGTAAAGAATGGAGGTAAAATGAGAAGCTAATTAAAGCTGCCCCCTAATTAGGCCCCGAATCCCCTTCCCACGGCCACGACCCTCGAAGCAACTTTTGTCAATCGAACAAGAGACAAATCACTTCACAAATGATTTTCCCTTCCAACGTCTCGCAAATGTACAACAAAAAAGGGGGAAAAAAATAAACAAAAGAGAAAAGGGGAGAAAAAAAGATCAAGCAACAACAACAAAGCCCTCTTGTCGACCTCCTAACTCCTTAAATGTCACCACTAGATGTCGCCAACACTCCATCTAATCAAGCTAGCGATGGCCATTAGAGGATCCTTATTTCTGTGTTTGCATCAAATGATTTTCTTGTGCTCTCGACAGATCCATTAATTGAAATAAAACAACAACACTCGACACTAATTCTATTATATCCCAGTCTCGACTGGATAAATAAATAAGTAAATAAATAAACAGATAAATAAATGGCGACATTCCTCTGATCTCGCGTCGAAACAGCAAACGACCCCTACTGACTTCCAACTCGTAAATGGCTCTTGCAAGAATAATATACAGAAATTTATTCCTGGAAAACGCATGGAAACACAAACATACCACTTCCTGGGAAGAAGCGTCAATCATTCTGGCAAATTATAACTTAGCGGAATCCTAGGTCTAAAGAAACAACTTAAATTAGGTCTGAATTTTCTAAAAATAATCACTATTGTCATCGGATATACATTTTTTTTTAAATTACAATAAATTTAATTATTGTTCATTTATTTTAAATTTAATTTTTCGAATAAAAAAATTTTCCCACCAAAACTGAAAAAAAATACGTAAAACCGGAATTTGCTTGTCTCCAGCACCGCGACTTAAGTAACAAGCCCAGCTGGTTTATGGCGCCAAGCAGTCTAGGAAAAGCACGTCCAGGTCGGTCTTCTCAGGCAACCAGTTTTACCTCACGCGTCAAACATCAGCCAAAATCGACTGACCCTTTGACCAAAACCATTTGCAATTCACCCCATCAAAGCCGCATTCTCCTCAGAGCAATAAACTTGCATTTCATTCTTGCAGGTCAATTTTATCAGACAGGTGTGTACTCCATTTCCCATTTAAAAGTTAAATTAATCAACAACAACAAAAAATACAACCCCTTCGAGCCACCAAGGATATCTGGCTTAAAAACAAAAAAATACCCAAATTATACCAAATAAAATTCCTCGACACATTACTTCCAAACATCTGGTCACATGATACGAACCTCGTCCTTGCTGCCCCACCTCGAATTTCATTTCATTCAAGGCTAAGAGACGAGATGGACGATCAAGGCTCTCGTGTAACCTTCGATTAAACATTTTTACAGCCGACCACAAATGGGAAAAAATGTGGCAATAACAACAAACGTCTTTGCAACACACTTTTACAACCCTTGCAATTTGTTATATCCGATGACAAGTGTGTATACGTGTTGCACGTACACGTACAATAAATTGTCCATCACGCCGTTTAATTTCTTCATTTTTAACTCTTATGGATCGGTGTTGCATTGCATTTGCATTAGGACAGCAAAGCAAATTGTTCGTGCTTGCATCAATATCTCATTAGCAAGACAAATGGCAATCCATTTGAACACGAAGCTCCATTTTCTCTTTGCATACAAGCAACAACTTTTGTGAACTAATAATTGATACTGAGGCACGAAAATAAATTCTGACACACCAAACCTGAGCAAGATTAATGATGGAAACAAGGCAAAGGGGTTAAGAGATTTGTTTGGTCAAACACCAACCTTCTTTTAGCTTTTCATTCAAGCAGAATGCCAAGAAATAAATAAAACAAAACATTAACACGTGTCAATTTCAGAAGTCGTCGTAATTAATAACGTTTGAACCAACATTCGAAAAAATTAAATAAAAGCCAACGATTTGCTTTGTAATTGGCACATTAAAGACATTCAAATTGCATTTTAGTTGGTCATTTTCCTTTTTTCCTTGACGTCATTCCAATGCCCACGTTCGTCCCTCTACCTCAACCACCTGCGCAACTGCACGCAATATTTTGTTAATTTCATTGCTAAACTTCCCTGCTGTCAAACAAAAAAATAAAGAATTAATCATAACGCGAAAATAAAAGAAAATTCCATTCAGCAAATAATTTCGTGAATTTTACACACAAAAACGGGGGTAAATGAGAAATGACCACATCTTTTACAAATGCATTAGTAGACTAACGCGGCACCAAGACAGATATTAATTAGTTAGTCTTTTAATTAATCACGTAGTTAATTAGCAGTCCTCTTCAGCAGTTCGCGAACAAGAAAAAGACTTTGTTGCGTCCACTCGAGTGAAGAGAAGCAATTAGCAACAACTGGTGCCAACAAGATATTGACTGGTCATCACACATTAAATTAATTTCTCACAATCAAATCGAACGCATCCATTCTCCAAACAGAAAAAAATTTCATTTATTTCCTCACTTAAAAAAATGGCCGACTACTTCCTCAATACATAAAACTCATACTTCATAATTCATTGTTTGTAGCACAATAAGATGCAATCAGTAGTATTTATTAGATAAACGACTTGACGTCATTGTTTCGCAACCAAAAAAAAACCTTCAAAAAATCAACTCGCAACAAAAGCAAAAAGAAAAACACGAAGAAAGGAAATAATAGGATAGGGTTAGTCAGAAACCCGACTTCTACCTCCACAAGGTCACCCCAAAAAACCCCCCTCCATCCATATGGGTGCGCCCCTTCCGGTTTCACAGTTGGCAATTTTTTTTCTCTCGTAAAAGCAATTTTTATAATAAGTTAAATGAAATTTAACTCGAATCTCCAGTTGATTTCCCACGACCCCGACCAATTAGAGATGATCGAAGCACTTTTGCTTCTTCCTTTCCCATGTTTATCAAACCGAGCATTATGGTGCAAAAATAGGTAAACTAAAGTGTGTGTATATCTTTTGATATACTAAAAGCGGCAATTGTGCATTCACGTAGTGCAAGTCATATTACTCACGCCCCATTACCCCGAGAGCCCAAGACATAAAGGGAAAATAAATTCAATCAACTAACGAGGCAAAATTGATTACTCTAAGGACGCAGATATGCTCGGTCACCTCCCACCAACCAAATTTGCGATACTTAAAGCCCCTCATTATGACTGATTTATAATGACCAGTGTAATTGTATAAATTCATATATCACGATTAATGTTTGGTGAATGCCGGCAAAGTGAACACCCAAAACGAGAGAGAAGGGAGGCCGTAATTGGATTAAGTCATTGGCCATGAATTTACATGGCGGGGCTTCACTTTCACAATAATGTGATATTCATTTGCTGATGGCTTATCTATTACCCAAGCAACGCGCCATTCCACCAATTAGGAAGAAAGGGAGGTTCGTCCAATAAAAGTGATTTTACACAAGACTAAGTAATCAATATGAACACTTTTCCATGTACTCTATTAAACCCATAATCACATTTTTTTTCTTTTAAAAAAATTAAATTTCAGTAAAAAAAAAAAAATATTTTTTTTACCTCTCGTTACTCGACCTCCCCCTTGAAACTCGGGTTATTATCCGCATTCTTGGAAAGAAGAATACAACTCGGTAGAAGAGCAAGTGGTAAAAGTGCCGTTGCCCATGCAATGCAACTACTACATCTACATAGGAGCAGGAAGCTCGGGAGAAATGATCCACCTGGTATCTGACTCGTGGGGAAAAGAACATTGCAACTGCTGGTGCTGTGGTAGTGCTATATAGATGAACGGGTGGCAGCAGGCCTTCTGGTCGGCTGGTGCTGATCGATGTTGTCAAGCCACTTGTTCCATCTTTCTACGCCTGCTGCTGCTATCCAGGTGGATTCTCAGCTGCAGGCAAAGGTGTTCATTTCTCATATACGCCAACTCCATTGGTGCATAAAAATAACAACAAACCATTCAGTTGCGTATCTACACTTGCTAGTTCTTCTCTGGATTTCTCACAATCTGATTCCAGATTGAAAACAACAACAAAATACTTTTAATGCTGCTAACCCTGAAATAAGTACACCTTGTCACACTTGTTTTCAAACAAAATCTTAGCGGTTTCCTCGTAACCAGACACTTCTCTCCCCTCAACCTGACTGAGATGGAGTCACGCACTCGCGAGATAAAATGCGGCACAAAGAAAAGTGTCTGAAATTCCAATTTTTTACTTTTTTTAAAGTTGAAAAATATTTCGGTTCAAGCTGGTTCAAATCTGAAAAGTGCTTACAAACACAAGCCTCGTTTCTTTGATTTCCTTCTGACTCATTTAACAAATAAACAGAGATAAATTTAGAACGAGTCTTTCATTCTACGCTTGCCCTCGACAACCGTTTCCGCACGAAAATTTAAAAATAAAAATTATTTTTTTAAAAAAGGAGACGATCTTCGAAATCTCCAGCACATTACTTAAATGTTGCAGGTGTGTTAAAAAAGATCATTTGTACTTTTGCCCAAATTTTTAATGACCTCATTAGGACCGAAGACGAGAATGATGCACCGAACGAAGACAATATGTCAGCAAAAACTCGTTAGGGAGAAAATCTTGCCAGTTAATCCTCCTCCGCCAAAAAATCATTCAATTAAAATTCCCATGCATATAAAAACCCCTTCACCTGATGCAAATAGCAGCTTGTAATGGTTCCAAGTGGCAGAGCAAGGGTTGAAAGAATATTAAAAACCCCCCAAAAAGAAAAAAAACTAAAATTCTTATCATTTTTAATCGCATTCCTCACCCACCTCCCGCAATCCATATGCAAATCAGATTAATAACTTTATCTTTAAAAAACTCTCGCAACTCTCAAAGCACTAGCTGCCCCTTGCAGCACGAAAGCCCGCAACACACATCTCCCGCGCGTATTTCTAATATTTTCTGGGCCTTTTACGGTACTCGAAGGATTAAATCGCAGTAAATAACCGCGTGTTTGTTACGACTGCCTTAACTGGTCACAAACTTTAATCTCCGTCGCTCCCTAGGGAGCAATAAGAATTTCGGATTACAATTGTGAGAGTTTAGTTAAAATTTAGAGTAAAATAAAAATTAAAAATGAAATAAATGTGACCAATTCATCTACTTGTTTTCTCTGTGCCACTAACTCTTAATTCCGAACGAGTGCCGAATGAGAGCGTAATGACCAATTAACTTTCTAATCAGTTTGCAGTTCAACCAAATGATCTCCTACTCCCGTACGAAATTTTATACCCATTAAGTAATGACTGAATATAAATGAAACAAATAAGACCTCCCCCACGCCATCCCGACTCCCCTCACCGTCGACGCGACCACCGCCACTACCACCCATCCACTACTCCGTCCCGTCCTAATGGATTTTCTGTCATTTGTATTAATTACATTAAGCTTAGAGTGGAAGCAAGGCAGAAATTACTCCATCTAAATGCATCTGTTACAAATGAAGCTCATTTCGCATCTTATTTATTACAAACTCTCGGTGACAGTGATGACAGCATTCGACTATTTATCAAAAACGGGCCGATTTTCTCGATTTAAACTTGTTTCGATTAAGATGAACCCCCACCACCTTCTCAAATTACCGTTACCGTATTAATTAAATCAGATTTATAGGTGAGAAATTAGAGTTTTAAATTTTTTTAAAAATTGCGAGAAATCGTACTTTATCCTCTGCCTTTATAAGTCTACCTAGTGAACTGTAATCAAACAAAATATTTTTCCTTAAGAAAATGTACAAAACAATAACATTGCATTATTAAGTATAGCAACAATTGACACTTAAGTTTTGTTTCCCGCAAACAAATGACAAGAGTTTGTAAAGGAAATTATATTAAACACGCAGTTTATTTTTTTCCATAAATATCTAGCTAATCCTTCACATAAACCTCAAAACAACCCCACTGAATCCCCAGATCCTATCAATCATTCACTGCCACGACCCAAAACTTAAAAAGAAATCTGTTAATCAACCAATTCAATCCCCCTACAAACAGAACCCAACCCCTCCAAAACTTCCATCTAGCACTTTTTTCAAAAAAGTCTTATAGCATCCCTTCACAACTCACCCAAACGGGCAAAATTTTTACCCTTTCCACAAACATTTATTATTTTTCATTAGAAACTCGGCAATTACAGTGCACCGCAGTTTCGACTGCGGTTTGTGTTTAAGACGCCAACAGACACAAGTGATGGCACATTATCACACAGCAACTATGATGTATCCCGAGCCAGTGAGAAAATGGGCTCGGGCCAGCAGAGGGGGCCAGGCAAGTCTGGCCATTTAGTGGTGTGGTGTCAAGTCCCGTTGGGAGTGTTAAAAGAGAACTCAACTGACTCTTTCTCCTGATTGCAGGTTCCCAATGAAGTGTAGTAGAAACAATAGACCATTAAGTGTCATTAACATAATCCTGGGATCACTATCTTCAGAATATAATAGCAGCAGTACACACTCATTTGGCATACGCATTACTTTCGGGAGAAAGTTCCAAATGACCAGTAAAATGAGATTTGCACATGCTTTAATTACTGTTGTTCACACCACGCTGTTTATTGTTCTCATTTGTCATGGAGGAAGGTCGGTTTCTGTATCTCTCTTTCTCTTTTACCCGGCTCTCTCATCTTACGAATAAAATCATGCTTTAAACCATTAAAACTCTCTCTTCCCTAAAACTGTGTCATCAACAAGAAATAATCCCTCACTTACATTCTTCAAACAAACAACCGACCAAACTGACACTCGTTTTTAAAGCACCAAAACTCTCAACTTCCACTTCCCCCTTTTTCTACAAAATGTCAAATCTCCCAACATCTCTTAAAACCCTAAGAAAAAACTCTTCCATCGAGCACCTGTCGGCAAGTCTAGACGCTTGTCTATGTGGATCTCCCCTTGCAGCGTGGCCTAAAGCACCTCAAAGCAGCTGCTCCAACTTACTCAAAAAAATATAAATAAAATTTCGAAAAAAAAAATTAAAAACAATATGGCGCTAAAAGGGTTAAGGCCATTTTCTCAATTTTTTTTTAAAAATTCAATTGATATAATAAAAATTTCCTAACTGAATTTTAACACTTGTTTATTTTTCCTTTTTTTTCTTGTTTTATTTACCAAAACTCATCCAAAACTGCTTGGTAATGGCGCTCAAACAGAAAAAGTTGCCAACTTTGTCTTCTGTATCCCTCCAGAACTAAATGGTCGAGTCTGCATGGTCCCTTGACCATTAATCACCATATAGTGGCAGAGCAGCTGCTGAGTGGCAGGTGTTAGGTAGTAGCCCTATCAGCTGGCACGAAATTTTTGCCACCAGGTACCAAAGGTCAATCAAGAGAAAGGTGCAAAGGATACATTCAAACAGACAAACAAATACTCGAATAATTATTTCAAAAAATTTAAATAAATCTAAATAAATTAAACCATTCAATATTATTCATGATATTTTAACAAAAAAAATATTTTTTGTAAAATTTTTTGTAAAAATCTTTTAAAAAATACTTGAAATATTTCAACCTGACATCCGAGAATGAAATTTCAACCCGGCTTAACCCAAAAACCCATTCCCAACCCAAAATTCAAGTTTAACAATTGCGGTCAAATTACAAACAAGTTTAAGGGCTTTGCCCTACCTCAAAATACGTTGGGAAGTTGACGTCAGCATCTCGCATCACCCTTTCCATTCCATGCAGTTTGTCTCGATAATTTTTCCTTTTAAACGACTGTTTGATTAAACAAAAACACGCAGCGTCGGCTGGACATTTCCAAGTCTTCTTTTCCTCATCGACGAGGCAGATACAACTTTCGACACTTTACTCCTCCATTACGAGCGGTGGAAATGGAGGGGTAAAGTTGGAGTTTCGAGAAGAGGGTAGCTCCAAGGGGGAGGGAGAAAAAGAGGAATGGAAAAAAGGAGGAGATTCACTTTGGACCGAACTACAACACCCTTCTAGGGAGTAGGGGTTTGCAACCCCAGCAAACTATTTTGCATCAATTAACCAAATATTTCACTCATTTTTCCATTTCCCTCCACAATTTTCACTAAAATTCAATTTTTTTCTTATTCACCGATTAACAAACACTTCAAATGTAAAGTATAATTAAATATTATAACGCTACAATGTACTTTTAATTGCATAACTTGATTTTAATTCGCTAATCTCTCATCCAGTTTCCATTCCTGTCATGCGAATCGAATAGCAAAACGACTGAAACTAATTGTAAACGCTTCTTCATTAGGCTTAACACACCTTAAACTCAAAGCAATTAACTACCACACTTTCCTTTTACTTTTTCAAAAAATCCAAGCCCATCAGCATTTAGTCCTCACTAGTTGTTGTTGTTTCAAATAAGGGGAAAATGAGAAAAATGTTTCTCTCTCTTCGCAAGAGTAATGCACTAAATTTTGCATATATTTCGCATTATTCAAACGAAAATCTTGAAAAGCTTGTCAATCTGAATTTGCACCACTTAAACTGTGTACATTTCTAACTTAAACATCTCTCCTAAATGCCCTCCCCAGCTGTTGCAAAGCATTATACACATGATGATTAATTGAGGGGAGAGCGATTAGCAATCTGTCTTTTAACACTGTCTCCACTAATTAATTTGCTTTTTGCTTCACGGAATACGCACACAATTTCGTAAATTTTTTCTACATTTTTAAATTTTTTAAAAATCATTCAAAAAAGGAAAGAAAAATAAACCAAAACTCCTCAAAGGCCAAGTCAGCTCGAGTCACCTACAATTAGGACAAACTAATAGACCTAGAAATTCACCTACCGCTATCAATTAGGTATGCAAATCTATACTTAATTCATCCCACCCTCAAATAATCCGATGCGGGAAGTGATGTTAGAAAACAAACTTTATTTTTTGACTATTGAAAAGTTGCTAAGCTAAAGCGCCCTATCAGAATTGGATGTAACAAACTTGTCATTCTACACCAACCCATTTTTCATCAGTTCACCCTCTCGAGTCGATGGAATTTATTTGCCATCCACGGAATGGTGATCTCGCCACCAACTCGTCACACTTGGCAACAGTCCCATTGCTACCTGACAGATTATTTACAACATTCGACATTTTCGTGCAAAGCCACTAAGCGTTTTTACTTCTCAATTCACTTCTTACCATCGTTCCTTTAAAATTTCTTCAAAACCCAATAAAAAAATTTTATTTTCACAATTCCATGCGACACGTGACTATTAAAACCAATTCCCTCAATTTTCATTCTATTTCACCCAAAAAAAATTCAAAAACGCAAAAAACTCCTTCCAAATCCAACCCTTAAAATAAAAAATTATAAATTTCCAACTAAATAAACTTAATTTCCAACAAAAATTTCCATGCAACAAAACTCCTTACCCTACCACCACAGTTTGGTTGGTTCCAACAGGTGGTGGGTAGACCTACGCTAACCTCATCAAAGCGATTCTAGAATACTAACCAATCTACAATTATCTCAGAATTGAACTACTACATTTTATTTATTAAGACCAAATAATTTTCCAAAAAAATTCATTTATCAATTAATAACCAAACAAATAAAACCGATAAATCAAAAATTAAACCTCCAACACGGAAATTTCATCGCTCCAAAACCACAAAACCACTTTTTTTTATCCTAGTGATAAAAACACCGATCAGAGTTTAAACACGAACCCAAACCAACCGGGCCGAGCACGAAAACCAACCTGTTGCAACGGTTCCCAACATATTCCAATCGGTAGCCAGAAATCTCTTTCGCCAAATGACATCTCATCCTAAACACCTGGTGTACCAATAGGACTATATAGACTCCCACATAATACAGTTGCATTCAGCTGTGCACCCCTTCATATTGTATCATCTGCACATCAGTTGTACTTCCACCTGTCTCTGTGGACTTTTCTGATAAAACATTCTCCACAACACACCCCGGTTAATCAGTGCCGATCCAACACGGCTCGCGGTACTACAACGAACCCCTTTCCTTTATTTCCTTATCTCAAACCCTTAAAAGAAAAAAATGAAAAACTTAATCTAATTTACCTGAAAAGTTTGAAACTCAAAGTTTTCTGCCGCGCTGCCATAGTTGATGTCTTGTGTTGAGGTGAGCACTTTATACTTTTCACACTCATTTTCCGGCCCTAGGTTTACGTTTACTCCAGTCTGAGCGTACGGTTTTTCACTCGGATAATTTGGCTCGATCATGAGCACATTTGGCCGCAATAACCCGATCAACAAGTCACTATAACATACAAAATCAAGGTGCTTCGCTAGTAGAGAGGAGTGACTGGCCTAACTCCAGTTACAAACGGTCGGTTCCATTTTACGCATCCAACGAGGGGCGGTTGTCATCGTTTCTCTTACGCCTAGAGTTTTACAAAGCTTTTTTTAATTTCTACAAAAGGGCGAGTTCACTACTTCCATCAGGCAAAATGATCAACAAGTTTCAGGAAATAAAACATCCCCCTCCCCAAGAAGAATTTAGAAAATTATTCAATTACGTAAACCTTAAATACCCACATGAAAAAATAAAATGGATGATTATTAGCCCTTGTACAGAGGACAATAACCTTTTAATGTGGTGCCTCCATATTAAAATTTAAATTTTTTTTCAAAACTTTTTAAAAATTAAAAAATTAAAACCTCAATTCGATCTTTTAAATTTTTTTTTCAAAACTTTTTCTTTTCTCACTTTGTCCACCACCACCACCTGCTCTTCTTAACAACTTTATAACCGAAACTCCGCCATAAAAGATCCTCGAACAACAACAACAAAAAAGTTTCCACTTTTATCTTCTTTAGCATTTACATTTTATCTTATCTTTCCTCCATCGGAAAACACGACTAATAAAACTTCAAAGGTTACACAATCGACGCGATAGGTTTTTTTTTTTTCAAAAAAAAAAAAAAAAATTGATAAATAAAAAAATTGATTGGTTCATTCATTCAGAAAATTAGAAATTATAAAAGTCGAGCCAATTTTGTAAAAATTCTCATTCCATTATCTGTTAATATTAGATGCTGCAAAATTGCAATTTAATTGACAGTTAATGCGACTAATGTTTTGTGCGGTGAGCTGTGATTTATCTATTTTAATTAAGGGTAAACCAATAGGCAAACACTCGGTGCAATGTGGAATTAAGGATTCCATATTTCGCCGAGCAGTATCAGCTGGAAGGTCAATCTGCCTCGCATTCTTACAAAAATAACACCCAAACATTCCCATGTGCTAGTAAATAAATTTTTCTTTTATTAAGTTTTCTCCACATTTTTTCCTTTTTTTTTTCGTTTTCTTCCACCATCACCCTCCCGAGCATGTGTGTGTACATCCATCTTTTATATAACCATGCCAAAACAATATGGAACGACAAACGGTTTTCTAAATTCACGTTTGGCATTTTTTCTCCCCCGATATAACACTTCACACCCACCACCCTTCACTTACTATTTCAGCCTACACTCCTTTCTGCACGCAAACCAAAATTTAAAAAAAAAAAATTTAAATAAAAAAAACACAATGAAAACAAATCAACTTGGAGTACACTTTAAACTGCATTCCACACATATTTCTTTACAACTATGGTATTAACCTTTATAAAGAAACAAAAAATCCATTTCTTTATGATTATCTTATTTTTCCTTTAGTTTTTTTTCCAATTTCAAATTCATTCCTATAAATTTCCCAATGAAGAAAATTTTTAATCTATTTTTTACGTAATGGCATTTTATAGCCATTAAAAATAGTAAATTGGATAACATCGTCTATTTTTATAAAATAATTTTTTAGTGATTAGTTAATTATTTTAGAAAAAATTATGAAATAGAAAAAATGTTTTAATTTAATTGCCAGTAGCGTGCATACGCATTATTGTTCTTTTTTTAGAATCAAGGTAGAGACATTGCAAAAAAATTGTATTTACAAAATTTATAATTTAAAAAAATTTGTAAAAAATATATTTTTTTTTTTACAATTTAATTATTTTAAATTTTTATAAAATTGATTTTACGCAATGATTATTGCGTATTTTCCAGAAAAATATCTTAGAATTTATCTGTAAAAATATTGCGATATTTCTGATAAAAAAATTCTGAATAACCAGAAAAGAGTGTATGAGTATCAGAAAGATAAAATTACTTTTTTTTTCATAGATAATTCGTAGTCCATTAATTAAATAATCTAGTACTAAACACTAGCTTTAAATCGACCTTAAAATGAATCCTTACTTTACTTATCACATATATAACATTAACAGATTAGATAAACCCAGAGGTATATTTAGAAAAGTTTTTAGCACTGAAACTTATTTATTGACACAAACGGATTAAACCATAAGTTTTTTTTAGAAAATAACTTACGTTAGATTTTACTTTTTTTTTTAAATTTTTTTTTAAAATCCATACCTATTTTTAACAATTATAACTCAGTCTAAAATTTTATTTCAGACAAAATCAATTTGCAATTTTATCCCCACTCTCTTTCAATTCAACTCGGCATGACTTAACAAAAGTTAAAAAAAAGTCGTCATAAAAGTTGAAAAATAAAAAAAATCATCTTGGCCGCTTCTTCTTCGCTTTATTCGCTAATAAAGGCAAATGGAAAGTAATGTGTAAAGGAAAAGCAATACACTTTCAATTCCTCGTCTTTCTGGCCCAACGTTATTGCATTCGGCTCAACTTCAAATTAAAACATTAAATTCGAAATGATGATGGAACCGTCATGCAACAGTTTCACTAGTCTCACAATGGGCAGCCTATGAGCGGTAGAATCCGCGCACTTGCAGCAATGAGACGCAGGGTAATGGCTTTGGATGGCGACAGATGGTGAATGGACCAAGACACCATACACATCCACACAAAGTTAGCTGCTGCTGCTGCTGTTGATACTGCCTGTGCTGCTTCTACTCCACTCAGGAGGAGTCATCAGCACGTGCCAATAATACCAGGCTACGGTTTCTAGCACGTGCCTTCACACGTGCTGAGACATCTCTTCCATTTCCCCGCCTACATTCAGACATTTTGCGACTTCGAAATTTAGAAATTTTGCTCTCAACCCTTTCATCTTCTTTTTTTATCGCCGGAATATTAAAATACAAAAGAGGACTCACCCAAGGCATATCCACGTTTTCCGATTCCATCTGTAAAATTTAAAAAAAAAATTAATTTCATATTTAAAAAAAAAAAAAAATTAATTATTCTAAAAACTTACGTCTCTCTTCCTTTTGTTTGAGGCACCTGCAAAATACAAAAAATCGTGATTTATTAAAATAAAAATTAAAAGAAAATAAAAATTACAACAGAATTTCAATAAAGAGATTAGAGGGACCCGAGCGCACCCCCCGTCTCGAAAAGACATAATGGATCATTGGGCGAATCAATTTAATTACATGGCTGCTCGCCCAATATTGCTTCAAAGTATTTAAGATCATTTAATGGACAAATCGCGTAACGAGCATTTGCATATTGCTCCACACGACAGCCCACTCAAATGCATTTCTATTTTGCCTCATTAAGGACACTTGCCTTTCAACTCAAATGTGCATTTTTCCCTTAGCTATGGATTCGCAATTATCTCTAAATCCCTTTTTATTGCCATTGTAACTGCCAAGTCCAGCCAGAACCAATTAAAACAGTTACAATAAATTCATCAATCTGTGTCCAATCATTACGTGTAAGAGAATCAACTCCTTTTGTTTATTTCTAATTCAAAGCAAACATTAAATCAATTAATTTTTTTTTACTCCTCAAACCAATTGCAAGTAATGGATTTAAGGAATAGTTTTTCTACAGATAAAAATGGTCAATTCCCAAACTCTATTAGGGATTAGTGTTTTTTTGGTTTACCAAATACTCAATACGCAAAACGCATTTCATTTTCAGTCGTAGAATGATTCGAAAAGTTTTCAATTAAATTTTCTAAATTTCTATTTATATTTTTTACTTAACAGGTATTTACTAAAAATGGCTCCGATATGTTGAAAAATTATCAGAAACGTCGATCTAATGAAAATTGACCACTATTTTCTTTCCTCTTATCGTGCATGTTCAAGAATTTAGTTTTTATTCAAATCTCAAAATGCAACCCAAAAAATAGAGTATTTGGTTTAACCAAACTTTTGAGCCACATGATTAAACCCAAACCAAAAAATCGCCCAATTAATTGAAAAACTAAGTCGCAGTCAAAAATAAATCCAAAAAAATAAAAATTTGTTTAATTTCAATCCCACTGAAAAAGTGGTCATGGAAATTTTAATTTTAATTCAGACTCGAACTAAAACCAGATGGTCCTACACATATTACAAATTCATAAACGTAACATTAAAAAAACTACTTCCAAATTTATTTTATATCTCATGTTAAACGAACATGATATCTTCAATTTCAGTTTTAAAAAAACCGTTAGACCACGACATCGTTTCCCAAGAAGAAAAAACACTAAATTTTAGACCCAGTTCTCAAAGTGTTAAAAAAAAGTGTTGAAAAATTCCAAAAAAAAATTCCCGGCATTTAATCTTATGAACTCGGTTACAAAACAACAAGAAAGGGGCAGTTGAAGATTCAATCAAATTGGCTGGAATCCAAGCTCTAATTCGAGCTCGCTTGCACATGGAGACAATTTACCATGACAGAATACTTTTTATCATCTCTTATAAAGAAATAATTGAAAACACCTTATAAAAGCCAAGTACATTCATTTCCTGCGTGCTAAACTATTTGGTCGAGTGCCAGTACAACAAGAAATAACACAGTTGGGGGAGATGAAAATTGATAGAACTCCCCCGCAACACACGCTTTACTGGAGGAATGTGTCACGCCAGCTCTTTCATGAAATACTCACTTGATAAATTGAAACTCACAAATATTTAGTGCAGTCAAATCTAAGGGGCAAGCGTATATATATATATATGAAAAAGCACACACACAATAATGTGCTCGTATGAACTATGAAGGGCGCACTTATTTTGAAAATAAATACTGCGCTCCACTAGAGAAATCAATAGACCAAACACAACTGATATCAACTTGTCAAGCCTTGTAATCACCTAACTGTCCATCAATTTTCAGATTTATTCACCTCGTTTACAGGGTTCACACTCACTTGAGGGTCTCAAATTTCCTACTTGTCACGAGTTTTCATCCCTTCACGTCAAAAGTTTCATTTTTTTTTAATTTTTCAATTTTTTTTTTAAGGTAAAACATAAATTCTGATTTTTTGTTGTTTTGACTTTGTTTTGTCAAGGAAAATAATTTTTTTCGATGGAAAATAATAATATGTAATTAAATGTTACGTAATAATTAAAATGTCCAAAAAGTCTGGTCCTCCTCCACTAAAGGAATATTTGAGATAAACCAGAGGTTTTGGACACTGTAATTTCAATATTGTTTTGTTTATTTCATTAAACTCGGGAAAAATTTTGATATGAAATTTAAAGTTAAATGAGAATAATTTTTTATATTATTAAATTTTTTAGTGAATTTCCTTCATTTTTAAATTTTTATAAATTTTGAATTCCGTGCGCCTGCTTTTTATCAAATTTTAATTATTTTTTCAAATTACCATTACTGCCAAATCGATTAATCAAATAATCACATCATCACCTACGAAAAAAATAGTTTAAAATTTAAAAAATTATATTTTACCCACTGAAAGCTATTTTAAAAAATAAAATACTTAAAAATAAAAACCTTTCAGTTTTAACAATTCGTCCAGAAGAGGTAGCAAGCAGCACTGCATATCCAGCCCGAAATGGATTTTACGTATTCATTTCAATTTCCCGAACCATACGACAAAAGCAGTAAAACTCAACCTCCGCAAAATCCAAACATAAGAGGCCTAAAGGGGTACACACGAGTGATTACCTCATGAGTAATCTACCTTACGATTTGATTGATTGTCCAATTTGTGAATCGAGCGAACAGCACGCTGTTCTGGCTTTTATCTCATTCAATGTTCGTCATTACTTGTGACAGCAGCTCATCTGTTGATAATGAACTTACAACTTATCAACATTGCTAATGCCTTCGCCTTTCCAAATAATTGCTAAAACTCCTAAACATCAAAACTCACGCTTCAAAAATTTCTAAAATTCAACCAAGCCCTTCCCCTTCCTCCACCCCCCTCCCAACCATCTCATCTTTCCATCTCATATTTGCTTTAACATAAAGCGGAGCTGCAATAAAAATACAAATTACGAATCGATTCGCATCAAACCAAATCGAATCAACGCAAACAGTTAATTGAATTGGGCACTCGTGTATCAACGTTTCGAAAATGCATGAAATTACGTGAAAACTGACCTTGTGGGAAAGTCCTTCTCTGCGTTCCATTACTAAAGGGATAATATGGCGAACCTGGTGACAGAGGATCTCCTGACGATGGTTGAAAATTATTAGTGCTGGTCGTGCTATATGTCTGAAAATAACATGAAATTGCGTCAATAAATGAATAATACAAAATAAAATGCCTGGAACAGCTCGACAAACCTATAATGCCACTTTATTGCCATCTCAAACAGAAAACACACTTGTTCCAGTTTATTACAATTTTTTTAAAAAAAAATATAAAATAATAAAATCATTTGGTAATTTTTTATTAAAAATTCTGACAATTTCATTTACAATTATCTAATTTAAGATCGAATTTCTCAAAAGTCATAACTTTTATTTTTAAACCATAATTTCAAGTTAGTAATTTATTCCTTGATGAATGAATGAGATAGCACATTTCATTCATTTTTAACCTAATTTCCTATTCAGACTGTACCCTAACTAGCTAGTCATGAACTAGAAAACAAATTACTGCTTCTTTTCCCCCATTAATTACACCTCCAGCTTCAAACAAAACAAAACCACTGAAACCTACTAAACAATTGTTTTAAATTACTAAAAACCAGTACACATGCTTCCTTATAAGCCTTAATATTTAATTCAGTTTTTCATTTGTCTCGATAGAATTTATGCGGAAAGCAAAACTTATGTCTTATAACTTATAAATTCCATGTTAATTATAAGTCAGATTTATAATGAACTTCCTCGGTAATTTATAAACTGTAACTAAATATTACTGTTTATGTTATTTCCCTAAAATTATGAATTGACAATTCACAGATAATTGAAATACACTGTGATTGATTAGAGGCAAGTGTTAAAGTGCAAGTACAAGTTTCAAATTAATTCAACTTGGAAAGAAAACCTGTTGCTAATAACTTTTTTGACCCAATTCTGCTTGAATGTGAAACTATTTCTATTTACATATCAAAATAGAAAGAAAAAAAATGAAAAAAGAAAACAATTTGGAAATAACTGCTTTATTTTCAAAGCAGATTACACAAAGTAATTAGAGAAAAACGGCTATAAAACTTCTTCTACTTTTTTCTTTTTTGCCGCATATTTAATGCGATATTTGGAAAAATAAAGGCGGGAATTGTGCACTTGATTCGACGGGCTGCCTCCTCCGCTACACTAATAAAGTTGTTCATTTCTTAAGCCTCGCTCACGAATTGCATATTGAGTAATTAACTCCATTTGCAAGACCAGGGCCCAGTCTCACATTAAATGCTCCGGGAAAAGTAAGAAAGAACCCCTTCATTTTAATATTAAAATCCTTTTCCATGAACCACTGATTATGAACAGCATGGTCGTTAGATCTCAACGTTTTAAAGTAATTCATTCTCAAAAATTAATTCTCTAATTAGAGATCGGAAGGGAATAGAGAAAGAAGAGGGAAAAAAGCATTAGAAAGAGTTAAGGGCCAAACTACTAACTTCGTTTTATGAACTCCCATATAAAGATTTTCATTTTTAACATGCGCATTTGTTAACCGAAAAACAATTTCAACTAACATATGGCAAAAATGTTTTTTTATTCATTTATTATTCATTTTTTTAAATTCTAACTTATGTAATTGAACTAAAATTGAACTATTAAATGAATAGATAAAAACATTAAACCACTTGTTATTTTTTTAATTTTTTTTTTTTTTTTTTACAAAACATGTGACATTATGGTTGGTTTCTACATGTAAAATTAATTTAGTTTATTAAAGATATTGTAAACAAGTGTAAATAATCTCAAAGCAGTAGTGGATTAAAAACAACTTGCAGCATCAAATTTCAGTTCAATTCCAACCGGACGCATTTTTTAGATAATGCCATCGATAAGCGATGACAACTTAATTGTTTAAAGCATTGAGATGAAGAAATTTTCAGTTTGTGGAGAGTGGGTAGTTAAGGCTGAGAAAATTTTTATATAATTAGAACCTTTTTAATTTTTTTGTCGAAAATGAATTTAAAAAATCGAACAGAAGTAGTTAATTTACTTGAGAAAAAATATGCCGCTAACAATCACGTAATTTCTTATATTATGCTAATTACGAGAATACTTTAAATTTTCCAACTTTTCTGCGCAGAGGCGGAGCGATAAACAAACAGAAGATTAGTGAAATTATCTCCTTCATTCCTAGAAATTTGTATGGTTCTATGAAAGTTATTATTTTTCATTTCTGACAGAAATAATCACTTTTCTCATGCAAAGTGAAGACTTTTGCTTCCGTAGAATTTTCTACGTAATTTCAAAGAATTATCCAATTCCCTATTTCTCTAAAAAAGAAACCAGTTACTAAATGTATAACTATTTGTGTTTTCTCATTAACAATCAAAGAAAATAAATGAAAAAGCAAACCAACTACTTTGGATTTACTCTGATCACAAAATATCCAGCTGCAAGTCATTAAACAGGCAAAAAGAACGAGCCCTCCTCTTCTAATGGTGGACCAGAGAAAAAGTGTAATTAACCGATAAGGTCCCTTGATTGTGCAGAGGAATAGATGGAACAATTTCACCTTTGCAGGTGGAATGGGTTTCCCATTTTCCTATACAACAGAAAATTGCATTTCTACTAAAACCATCACTTATGGTTCTTGATCTTTGACAATTGTTTTGTTACTTAACATCAATATATGACCCAATTTAAAGTGATGTGTGAATAAAATAGCAAGAAAAATAAATAAATAAATTTCAATTTATAATATACTAACCTGGGGCACTCCATTGTCTGTGGGGATGGAAGAATATGGCATGGAAAAGTTCCCTTTATCTAGAAATAAAAGTAAAAGAAATTTTAATGTTCAGGTCAATAAATTCCAATATTTCCTTATTGAAAAATATAAAATAATATATTCAATTTTCATAATACATTTGATCATACGGTTAAATAATAAATAACTGCTTAAAATGAAAAAATTAGAACTGAAATTCAACAGTAACTAGGAGTAATCTTATCACAAAACAAATAAAACCTGCTTTTCAAACATTGTACAGATTTTACACTTATTTTATAAATTTTTAAAAACTAAGGTTGAACTAAAAGGCTACACCATAACCACGTGACTTAAATTAACCAACCATCACACAAGTGTTTTTCAAAGAGGAAAACTCATGCTAGGATATTTATTTTAGGTTAATAACCACCAAGTGCATGACATAATAAGTTAACTCATAATATCAAGTTTGAATTAATCTTAAATACCCATTAGCTTACTTAAAATAAATAATTTTTCTAGTTCTTCATAAATTTCAAAAAAATAAAAAAAATCACTTTACAAAATGCTAATTAAACCCTACAACCACAGCAACAACCTACTTACTCATACCTGCCACCCATCAACAAAACCTTACCTCAAAACATCATAATTAACTCTCTCCATGTCACTTGTGCTCTATAATCAAACAGTGGTTCAAGAAGTTGGTATTGACAATTTCATTCCATCAATATTGGAATTAAGAGGAAACCAGGCTTGCCTTAATCTCCACACTTCATTCCCTAGGATTAAAAGTACTGTAGAGCCAACTTTCTTTCTCTCACTGGCTAATTGAAACACAAGTTAGAACCCAAGTAAAAGGAAGAGAGAGGCTGGGTGGTAAAACGTGGTAAAACCCACCCCACACACCTCAACTCACTGCAATGGTATCAGGCAGTATTAAAAAGATGAGAGGAGAATGATCTGCCTTGGCAAACACATCTGCGACCAACACAACTACATTTCCAAATCATTCACACTTATTCCACGCCATTAATCTGAACAATCCTCGAGGAATTTGCAAGGGGTTGCGCTACTGTAGTACCCCATCTTAGTCCTTTCCCATGATGCCAACTAGATGGGCTGTGAAATTGAATACAGTCAGAGCATTGGCAAATACAAGGACGGGTTTCGCTTCGTTCCCATCGAATTACAACTCTCCCCTTTCCTCTCAAAATGATATTTCGAAATGATTAACTGACCAACCCATGGGATTGCGAGGCGAAAGGGAATCACTTCCGAAATTCATGTTTAATCGCATTCAATCGGGATTGGCAAACTTAAAACCGGTTTCTAATTGTTTACTCGGATTAGAGTTAAATCCCATTAATTTGAATTATTTATTTCATTAATATGCAGAATGCGAGTTTAATCGAGGATCATGCTCGAACGATGAATGAGTGCTTGTAAATGATACGAGTTGGACAAAATTGGGACAATTTTTCAGTTTAAACATTAGGTTAAAAGTTAAAACGAATAAGTCATCTTGAGATTTATATAAACGATGCAGTTTAATCGCCTCTATTTGTTCAAATTGTGTTTTTTTTAAACTAGAATTTGCAGTTTTGAATAAATTGCACTGTTTCGCAATATTAAATCTGCATAATTATGTAATTTTTTTGAATCAACAAAATTTTTGTTTCAAGTTTTATGCAATAAAATCAAGATAGTCAATATACTGGCACTAAGATGGTCTGAGTTTTGGAACATTGACAATCGTTGTTCAGTGGCCAAAGCAGTATCCA
This sequence comes from Stenotaenia linearis, assembly GCA_034700445.1. Taxonomy (NCBI): domain Eukaryota; kingdom Metazoa; phylum Arthropoda; class Chilopoda; order Geophilomorpha; family Geophilidae; genus Stenotaenia; species Stenotaenia linearis. The sequence goes on along the minus strand of JAQIXT010000044.1, from coordinate 59,508 downwards.
AAATGTAGAGTTGGGCTTGTTTGTGGTTGTCAAATAAAAATTTTTTCCAAGAATTTGTCTAACTCTAGCAAGGTCAAATTGCAATTTCTGATCTAAACTTTACTTTTTCCATTTTAAATGTTTAGATCTAGATAAAAGTATTACAATGTTGACATCTCAGATTGATATATGTAATGAAAGTAAAGTTGTTTGAACTCAAAACAACTTATTCTCGTCCCAATGTAGGAGTTTCACTTTCTTAACTTAAAAATTAAAAACAAAAACAAACCCAAAACAAATCAAAAACAAAAAAAATAAAAAAGTAAACAATTTCTCTTTTTGAGTTCAAAGGGTATACATAACAAAGGTTATACAAAATACCAACAAAAAAAAGAAGAAAAAATAGTTTAAAAAAAAAAAACACCTGAATGTGATCCAGATTTAATTTTTTAAAGATTCAATTCACAACCTTGAGAAACTAACCCAAACACTTCGAATTTTCAATTATAATGATTCACGCAAGAATTCATATTTTAAAACTTAATTTAAAAAGTTTCTTCGAACTCAATTTACTCTTAATAAATTTCATAATGTGTAATTATATTTTAAATAGAATAATTTTTAAAATTGGATTATTCATTGCTTGGTAATCGCACATAAATGAGAGCATCTCTTTTTTGTAATATTAGTCGACTCAAACTTTGAATGACCCCGTTAAACTAGACTTACAAAACAATTCTCACACACCTTGAGATAAAAAATAAACAAAAACAACCTTTTAAAATAAAAGCGTACTAAATACATTTACTTTTCACGTTTTCATCCATTTGTCACATTAAATCAAAACTGTGTATCAAAAATCCACTCGAGAAAAGCATTACTTTTCTGCAAATCCAACTTGTCAACATGAGTTTTAAATGTCAGCTACTTGAATAATTTTCAAATAAATCCTTGAAAAAAGTAAGTAATTAATGATTTATCTATATTTTCCAGCCTAAAAACAAATCTTAAACATTTAAAAATACTCAAGTATCAAAGTTGGACAGCAACACCTGTTGGTTGAATGTTCCTACTTCATCATCAGGTCAAGGTAAGGCCCCGCTGCATACACAATTTTCTTTACTATAAAAATTCAATATCAAGTAGCACTCATCTTGCCAGTAAAAATACCTTTACGTTCGGGCCGTAAGGAACAACTGCCAGAACAGTGGAAAACTTTTACCAACCCCGATACTCGACACGAGTCTTGGCGAGCGCCATTGAATGAGTTTCAAACACTAGAATCCTTCGAGACTCGGCTTTGCTGGCCCGATCGGCCCCGAATCTAAACTCTAAACACTGTACAATGCAGGAACACTTCTCTAAACAAGCAGGGCTGACGTTAGTGATGCCAAAAGGGGGAAACTAGCGAGAGCAAACACATCACACTGTCCACAGCTGGGCTCAAAAAACAATGGAGTAGGCCTAACGTCACCTTTGTCTTTGGGCGGCGCACTCGGATAAAACTCGTGCCAATTTCCACGTTCAATGCGTACGTAGCAACTGGTAATTAATGGCCATTTGATGTACAAAAATTTTTACCTGACTGTTTGTTGGCTATCTTATTGAAACAATTTTGGAAAACCTCATACAGATGAAGCGGTTCATCGTCGCTAGTCGCCATGATAAACATAGATGGAGATGCGTCCTCGCGCCGCGCTGTCGATCCTCCTTCGTCGCCATTGGTCGAAATTCTCACCCGCCCGTTTACCTCTTCAACCGCGGCTGAGGCCAAGTCGGCGTCGGTTTTTCTATACCGCTATTAATTTTTGGTTTTTCTTAATTGTATTTAGAGATTTTTAGAGCGCAACTGTCGTTATTGGTTTTTAAGCCCGTTTCGTTGATTACAATTTACCCTTTTCTCATTACCCATTTACCCACACCCCACCCACACTCCCGGGTTTTCCCTCGAGTCAGTTTGCGGTGGTAAAATTTTTGTGGTTTTCTTTTCTTTTTTTTTACTGTAAATGAAGAGAACTGAAATTGTGTAAAATAAAAATAAATAAATTCACGCGTTTGAATTTAATTTTTTTAATTTTTTCATTTAAAATTTTTTTTTAAAGTTTTATTATCTTATTTTTGTTTATTCACTTCGCTTTTTAGTGGTCTGATACGGGACCTCCACTTCGAACTTCGACAGATAAAGTTACCTACTTGATAAAAAGTTGTTATCTGTTTTCAATGTTACACATTTAATAATAGATAAAAGAATAGAAATCATTGAAAATTTCCAGCCGAAATCGTTTTAAACTTCCTGGGCACATCAATTGCCTTTAAAAAGGTAAGAAAAACATTGTTGACATTCATTTTTAATTATTCAAAACAATAATACGCTTGATCGTTTAAAAACTCCTTTAAAACCAAAGGGGAAAGCTTCAATCTCCCCTTAAGTACTTATTGGTTTATCGGTGAATGCAACAAGCTCTTATTAGAACGAGTTTGAAGGAATCCAATACAAGTTCTGAGCCTCGACTAAATCGCGCGGATTGAGAAAGAGACTAAATTGCGACTTCTTAACTCCAAAGAAAGAAATCCGACCTCTTTCGATAAAAGCTTTGGGCGGCGTGATTTGCTGCAGCTGGGCGTCTACGAGACACACCAATCGTCATTTAATTACATGTAAAACAAATCACTTTACCCTTTCATTTCTAACATTCAAAATTATGCGATACTAGCACTCGAACACGCCCAAGGCGAAACTTCTCATCAAACTCATTGATATCAAATTCCACTTGTAATCACCGGTTTCCAGTTGTGTCCGGTTCATTTGCACGAAATTCCACCTTTGTCAAAGTTCCACCTGAAGTAAAATCTCAACCCATTTTCGGTCCCTAAAAGTCGCACATCTGCCCTTTTAACCCATCTCAAAGAACCCCCCTGAGCGAAAGTTTACAAAGAAAACGAAGAAAATTTTTTTCCAGCAAAGAAACAAACTGCTCTTATTTTTCCCTTCAATCAAACTGTTGTTAGGAAATATGAAAAGCGAAATTCTACGGTGGCATAAGTTATTTTCGCCTCGATTTTGTTCGCTTCGAGAGAATATAAGACGTTCGTTGTGTATGTTTGCAAGTAAAGAAGAGGTTTCAATGGTATCCAACGTTCTCCACCCTCGTCGAATGGTTGTGACCTGGTAGAAGGGAGAAGGGTGATGGAGATTATGTTTCACGTCCTGGGCCAGGGGGCGCGACGCACGATTTACACCCCCCTTCCCCAACCTCCCCCTCACATCCCCCTCACAGTTGGCCTAGCAACTTCCTTCATCCCACCCCTCGCGCACCCCTTGGTACTTCTTTTCCCCTTCCCCATCTCTGACCCTTACGGAGCGTCGAATGGGGTGAGACCGAGTGAGCGAATACCCATGTGCCTTTCCATCAACCCCCTTCTTCATCGTAATCATATCGATGCCGATGGCCACCCCTTCTCGTACCTCTACAAAACTCAATTGAGTTACGCCTCTCCTATAAGAAAATTCACTTAAAACTCCTAATTCGACCCTAATAGCTCCCACAGGATCTATTTAACACGATGGGAAATCCGCCCAGGCCTCCTCATCTGCGGTTTTAATAGTAGATTTTTTTCGTTCGTAGTATGACATCATCTTCCTGCCTCTGATATTACACTTCTTTACGTGTTAATCTACTATCATGTTGCTTGTACTGGCTAGGCATAAGGCCTAAATGATGTAGGTTGATATACATATCTTAGAACGTGAATCATTTCGTTTGGAGATAAAAACCGACCGGAAGTGGAGAAATGACTGAAAGAATCGCTTATATTTTTCTTTATTTAGGTTCTAAGTTTGATAAACGAGATTTACGCTCGCAATGACGAAGTATGTGACATTGATGTGGAAAACTGATGTCGTTTTTCAGTATTGCGTTATCAATGAAAGATAAAAATCAAAACGCTTTTAATAGTTCAATTTATAAAAAATGTGTGACGTAAAATGAAAAGATGATTTGACGTCATTTAGTTAAAAACAACATCGTATAATGAAAAAATAGCACCTACATTTGAGTGGAAATAAATATGGAGTTTTAAAAGAGTCTCTGAGAATCAAGAATGAAGTGACTGATTACAAAATGAACACACCTGTGCGGTAGTGATGTATGTAATGTTTTACCGTACGGTATGTGATTATAATCCGCATTTCGCATTTCTTCGTTGTTGCGCAATTTAATGTTTTCATGTAGGAAGCACTAGCCATTGAAATTTAATTAGCCATTCACTGACCGTGAATATTTCATTCAACCATCTGAAATTGATGTCGCAAATTCAGTAACATGGTGTTCTACAAGTGGCTCTGGTTTTGACAATTTTAACTAATCTACATCGGCTAAATAAAGGAACTTTTTTTTATAAAACTTTTTTACATTAAAAAATATCTTATCTAAACGTGTTACGTAAATTGGGGTAAAAAAAAATTTTTTTTAATCGTCAGATTTCTTTTATTTTTTAATTTTTTAATTTAAAAAAAAAATTTTTTTTACTTCTGCTATAATCTAGACGTCTGCAAGGCCACGTGCCAGGTACATAGTTTAATCGGTCTAATGTTCAGCAAAGACACCCGCCTGTATTTAGCCTTTTATTTAACAAGTGATATATATGACACGTCGCAAACACATCAAAGAAAAAAAGTAATTTTTTAATTGAGCAAACAGGCAGGTGAGATTTCTTGCTCGCTGCCCACTGATAATTAAACACCCACTGATAAGATTCCGCTTTGGAGTTTTAAACTTTTTAAGTTTTATGAGTTTAGCGCCATCTATTAACAATTTCGTTAACTAAATTGAATTAATTATAAAAAATATTTAAATTACGTAACAATTAAAACCAGTTTCAGCCAAATCAAAACGTCCAGTTTAAAAAAAACGAGAAATGATTCAAATTTTAATTTCGAATATAATTATAATTCAGTTTAGTTCTCATAGAGGTCGCTTGATGCTAGAGAAAGTGAGGTGTTGCGGTGAGGTTCTCCTGGATCATGCACTCTGACATTTAGACCAATATAAATAATTTTGTGGATAAAAACTGACAGTTTTTTTTTAAGCAGTTAAAACTGTAATTTAACTGAGCACTAAATTCCAAGAAAAGATAAAACATTTCTGTCCTACACATTAGAAAGTGAAAACAATATTTTATTGGCATTTCCAATTTCTGGAATGTCTTTAAAGCTGTGAATCGAGCGACGAACGGCGACGAACCATAATTTGATCATCAATTGCATTAAGCTACCATCTACCGACAATTCTCAACACGAAATGAAACTAATGGACCATTTCAATAAAAACATATTGCACAAATGAAAACATAAGTCAATAACGCGAAAGCACGAAATTAAGTCAATACAAAGAATTGAGTAGGATAAAGATGAAAGACAGACCGAAATCCCACTCAACAAAATGATTGATGACAGTTGTCTCCATGGCAACAAACGATAGATCAAAATAGAAGAAATTGCCGCTGTTCAAATATATAGAACTAAGTGATAAGAAAGGAAAACCTCAACTACACGTACACTTAGCACCCTAAATGGGTCTGAGTGTTGCTTTAATATAAACCATCCAACAAGTAAACATCGCATTTGCGTCCCAAAGTCCACAACAGTTTCCAATCAATGTTTGTACTCATCATCACCAAACCGCACGATTTCCATGGAAACGTGGGATGTGAAGGGAGAAAGAGATTCAGTACAAAAGAAGGAGAAAAGACCTCCCCGGGCTCGAGCGGTACAATTAAAGTGAAGCCCACCCACGAGAAAACACACTCAAAACAACAGAGCAATTGGCAAGGTAATCAATGAAATGGAAACGTCGAAAATAAAGCCGAAGGTAGACATTGGAGTTTGAACTAAAAAAAAAATTATTAAAAAATGAAATGAAATACAATTTTTGATATTTAATATACCGCTATACGCAATTTTTTATTTTTTATCGTTGTCCTGGCAACCAGATGCAAATGACACTTATATTATATCTTTGCCAGACACGGGGCATCTGGCGACGGATAGACTATTTTCCGAGTCTCACAGCTTAGTGTGATCTTTGACATTTAAGATACAGGTGTGGTGGATATACTTATCAATGATATAAAAAAAATTATAATAAATTAAAAATAATGAAAGAAAATTGGAGAGTAATCATCCATCACTATCAATTAAAATGCAATTAGGCTAGTCCCAATTTTTTTAACCTATAATACATAAATAATCTTGCGAGTAAACACACTTAAAAAAAGGTGTTTGTTTTGTTTCTTTTTTAAAAAAAACTTAACAAATCGTAACTGCGCTTGGAACAACATCCTTTTATGTCCACCACATACAGAAATAAAATGGAAATAGATACTTAACTTAAGTTTTTTGAATTTATTTGTTTTTTCTTTTGTTTTTTGGCTTTTTGTGCTGTGGTGGATGGCAGCTTGCCCAAGGTGTTTTGTAATGCTCGGTATTTGTGGACAGAAAGTGTCAACAACATAAATTCACTTTTTCACCTCAAGAGTAATCGCTCTTGCTTACCCCGAGTGCTTGGTAAACGAACCACAGGGTTCTATAATCCAATAAGCATAAGCTACGGTCTCTGAATTTCTTTTTCGTTTCCCTTTTCATTTTTTTCGTAACCCTTTTTTAAAAATCAAAAAAATCTATTTTTGAAATGAAATGAAAATATTTAAAAGAAAAATACTGATTATAAGTTCCCATCTGATTGACCCATTCCAGTTTTTCTCGTATATATTGAAATTCTTGTAGTGACGCGACAAGACGTTTTTCTGGGACACGCGCCGGCGAGCCATGTGCCTAGTTGTCGAGCTACCCTCGCTCCATGCGCCGTGCTATCGTCATCTGGCATTGAGTGCGCAGATGTGCGGGCGCCTCGTACGAGCAACAACGCACCGCAATTGCCGCCCCGGCTACGATACGATGACCATAGATATAAGCGACAAGTCCGACTCTGAGCTGGTCGACACCTTTACGGAACACATTTGCCATTTACGGAACTCAGCATGTATACGTGAGTCACATTTTTACACTTCTAAGGCTATGTTCGACTTTACGGCCGTCTGATGATCGCAGCTGGCACACGTGGGGACTTGCGGAGAAAGTGGTCCAACACTCCGCCATCTGTTGGCAAACATACCCCTCTTTATCTCTAAAAATACTTTATCCTTGGCAGTATCAGTTTAAATGGCATTGGACTAGGGCAATGTGTTGATTGATATCTTGTCCTATTAACACCACCTTTCCATTACGGAGATAAGTGACCTCACAGTTTGTCCCTTGATTGCCCCACCCTAATAATTTTCCATCTTGTTTACCGATATCTCATCTTCTGATGTTTATACATATTGTTTTATTTAGGATGATGAATCATGCACTCAAAGGAGTGTTTTCGCTTCGACTTTCCCTTTACCGGATTTTTTTTTCTTTATTTTTGGTAATTTGAAGAAGTATTGCGCAAATACCGTTAAAAGTGTCTCCGTATTTTGATTGCTATTTGTGAGAAGTGTTATCACACTTGAAGGGGGATCTGGAAACTAGTTCGTCAAGTCACAGAGGATGCAACTTGTTTACAGGTACACTGTTCGAAATCTCTTGGGAGCGATTGAATGTTCAGTTGCTATAGAAACTGGATTCGCCAAGTCTGCTTGCACGTGTATCATCGGATGCCTCCGCCTGTAGAAGCCCACTAGGGAACAACAAGACGCCATATTCATCGAGCAGTGAAGCCCATCGTAGGGAGGAGTTTTTCTTTTTTTCATTCCATCGTTTAGATTCTTTATTTGAAGTAGTCTTCCAAAAAAATCGATGTTTTTTTTGTATTTCTTTCTATTTTCTCTTTATTTTTTTTTATTATACTGCAATTCCTTTCACGTTCAGTAGAAATGGTCTAAAAGGAAAAACTCTACAAAGGGCATCTCATAACCTTCTTTGATTCTTCCGTTCGTCTTTTCAAACGTTCCATATTAGCTCTGATAGCATTTTGAAAGATCAAAGTTGAACAACTTTTTTTAAATTTTTTTGTTTGCAAATGCGGCGTGTTATTTAATAGCCGGAAATTTTTAATGACCGCTCGAATTTTCTGATGGCGCCAGTCCAGGTAGAGGAAAACCGCAAGCGGCGAACCCTTTGCCCTTTAAGGAATCTTCACGATCGTTTTCTCGCCGTCGGCATTGAGAATCATCAGCAGTTAGTTCGCCATTAATTAACGTCGACTGAACATCCAGAGGAATTCATGCCATCTGTCTACTGTTAGGCAGACAAAAGTTGAGGTCAAACACAGACCAGGAAATGGCGAAAACCGGGATAAAGACATACGTCTTGTTCGCCCAGTTTTAAAATTTATTTTGCAGCGTCATTAGAAATTCCCCGAAATTCTAATTGAATTGAGGTTGCTAACTTGTTTCCTAGTGAGAATTATTGGTTATTCAGATTAAATTCTATGGAAATTAGATGCTTTTGATGAAAAGGAAAAAAATGTTGACGCTCGAATAAGTGATGCGAAATTTACTAAAAGGTGAGACGGAAATTAATCCCCCTTCACCTGGCACAAAAAACATCCTTGGCCAAGTGATTTTGGTCTTTCCATTTCCGGTGGAATGATACGAGATCCTGTTGCGAGGAATTAAATAAAAAATGTAAAAAGAGGTTGCGATTAAACGAAACGAAAAACCGTTTTAAATGTCAAACACGACATAACGCTGAAGCTTGTAAGGACTTAACGCCATGGTGATGACAAACACACACGTTAAAAAAAAGTGATAAAGACTCGCCACCTGGCGTCCTTCTGGTGGTTTATAAAAGGTGAAAACCTGCAGAGGGCGTTGATTTCGTCATTTGATTTCCACAAATAGTCCTTGCTTCCCTTTATCCGAGTATTCAGTCTCGCCTGAGGCTAGTAAAGGTCTTGGGTCAAACACGACAAAGGGGACCGAAGCGTCTCACCTAATAAAAACCAGGATCTCCGTATACGAGGAATTTGGTCGGAAAACATCCACATGTTCTCGTCGTCAAACTCGAAATCCACACCTGTTCCGCTTGAGATGTATGTGATTCGGATGGGAAATTTTATATGGGAAGTAAAGGATTCACACTCCATCTCTTTCCCAGGGTTTTTCATACTTGTTGTTACCATGGCAGCACATCTGCACATCTTCAGATGGTAGTCATGGTAACTGCAGATTGCATACCGTACACTTTGCCAGCGTAAATTGTTATTGGAGAGGGGTTTAGGTCCACATAAAAGACGTCAGTTCAGGACTCCTCATTAATTTGGCATCAAAATTCATCCTCGCATGACGTCATTAATCCCATTAAGTGTTGAGTGCAACATGAAAATCGTCTTTCTCCTTCTTTGCGTCGTCTTCTTTAGTGTCGTCGAACAAGCCCAGAATTGCCTTGGCCTTTTGCCATTTACTCTCAATCAATTTATCAACCGTCGAAGGGAATTTATGTAAATTAGGCGCAGACACTCCAGCATTTCATCCTTGTGTTAACTCTTTAAGAGCGAGTCTTAAAAAGAAAAGCATAACGCACATTCGAGTTGAACGCCTCTTATGACTTAATGTATTCCCTATTTCTCTTTCTTCATTTCAATGTGAAGGTCTCGAAACAAGCGCGTTGATTGCCCGAGGGAGTTGTGATCGCTTTACAATCAACTCGTTGCGACCCTCGAATCGCAGCCATGACCCTTAAAGACGCGATTCTTAAGTGATTTCTCTTTGCTTGTCAGCTTACCCAATGTTTCATCCAGCGATGGTTGATGGGTGAAGCCCGGACCCCAGTAGTGCCCACTGGCCATAACAATTCATCATGACCCGACAGTGGGACAAACTGTCGCCTGCTGAGTTCCAATTACTCCAGGATTACTCACAATGTAAGATTAAAACTTATTTATTCTTTGTTTTCATTGTAAAATTGTACTCGTGCTTTGTTTTCCTATTATTAGAAGGCCTTCGTTTAATGATTAAAGGTTAATTTCACTATTTTATTCGTAATTATCTTCTAAAATTACCCAGGGTCACTGAAAATTAATTAATTCCGTCATTACGAGGTTTGAGGCTTTATCTAGATCTAGATAAAAAAAAATACCTTAAAAAGAAATCTACTATCTCATCCACCATGATATGTGAAATCTGAATCGTTGCCAAAACGAAATGTGGGGAAAAAAGCGTAATGTCCAGTTTTTGACTTACGAGTCGTGAAATGAGCGGGAATTATTCAAATTCCAATGCTCTGTGCGAGGATATGGCATAGAAACCTCTGATTTATTCTAAAGAGAATTTGATATACAGTGTTGACCACTATAAGAACTTTAGCGTGGCTTAGCTGATGTTCACTGCCCATAAACCTATTTTGATGGGTTCAATTGTAAAGTGGCTTAACATAAAAAATGTCGGGGTGGTAGCAAACACGCGAGATTTGACGATACGTTTTACATGTGCTTACAAACTTCGCGTTGTAAGTAGATAAAAAATATAAAAAGTCTCTTTGAATGAGTAAATCGTTTAGAATTCAAATAACTCTAGCATCCTGTATCTGAATTAAGATTCAAACAGGATACAATTTACTGAGTAATAGTTGAATTCCGAGAAAAGTGTACTTACTTCCTTATCATTATTATTGTTATTGCTGCTGTTGTTATTTCAGCAAGCTGTCATTATTGTGATTTAAATTTTGCGTGTTTCATATTTATAACTGTTTTCACGTTCGTAACGCTCTTGGTCCTGAATTAGCTTTAAAATTTGCATGTAGCTGCAGATATGTCTGCCCATTTCCTTTAAAATTAAAACCTTGCTCTCGCTTGTTCATTTCTTCTTCAACATTTTACGGGTGGATTTGTGGGTCGGCGCTGAAGAAAGTTTTAAGAATGGTTTTATGCTTGCACTTTTTCTCTCGAGGGACTCATAAATGCAGGCAATTTCTAAAGTAAACTAAAGGGCGTATCAACATGGTTGTGTATAATAACACTGTGCATGATTGACTTTGAGTTGTTGATTAGCTCATTCAAAGCGCTTTAATTTTTATGGGAAGATTTTAAGTTTGGTTTTGCAAAACTAGTTTAACAAGTTATTTACATTAAACTTAAATCTAATTCAATTTTGGATTTGGCATTGAGTTTACTAAAGTAATAGCCGAAATGTGCTGTCAAACCTGTGGGAAAAAGTTGAATAAAAATGTCTTTTTCGACACTGTAAAAACAAATATTGTATTTTTAGTCACAAAGGTTTTGATGGCATGTGTCGAGCAATGTATCAACTCGATTGCATCGACGTTTTTAATTTATTATACTAAAATAGCAATGCTATCAAAAAGTAATCAAGATATTTTTAGACATTGGAAATGATTACTGTATCTGCTGCCACTTAGTGTGTATATCAGCGGCTCTATAACCCCTTTTATTCTAAAAACGCCTCTCGAAATCACTTGTGTACTCCTCTCTCTCAAATAACCCTCGAACTAGCTGCCCCCGAATTACTGCTGTACTGCTCAAACGCAATGTGTCATCAGAAGTAAATAAAGTTTATTTACTTCTAGCTAAACAATATCAGTAATTTTAATACATTATACTCGTGTGTGGTATAGTCATGCATTATTCTAAGGCTTTTCCCCCCAGGTCGCTGCACGAAATATGGTGCAAGCAAATATTTTTTGAAATTTCAAAATCCAGAGATTGTCTAGTACCTACCCCCTCCGCCCCATCCCCATTCCGAATACTATATATCACGTCTGGTCTATTTGCAAGTGATGTGCAGTGATGAGACGGGTTGTGCAAAAAATCAGTAATAAAAACTGACAACAATTATAAGAAAATTATGAAAATTGCGATCTACTTGTCTACTTCTTGATGGTTTTTTAGTCAAATTCTCTTTATTTTCGGTCAAAATCCATTAAAGTTAGGTGAAATGTTTGAACATCCAACGCTTTTTTCACTGCACAATTCACTTTCCCAACTGCACGTTTTGTGCCCACCTGCACGAATAATGCCTGCGGGCTTATTTATCCTATTAAGCGATTTTGTAAAAATAGGTGTCGAGCAGAGGCGATAAATTGGAGTTAGCAGAATTTCTATGATTTGGGCAGTGTATTAAGAAATCGGATTGAAGCCACAGCATTAATTCGAGGGTGTGGTAACACGAGCATTTACATTTACTGGATTAAATAAATAAAAATATTTCACAATTGCAATAATTACATCTTCCATTCCATATTAACGCCGCTCCCAAAATAACAATATGCACCCATTTCAATTTTTTTGAATAATGCCGCAGGGATTATTCAAATAAATACAATATGTTGAAATCTCTGTAAGAACAAGAGATAAAGCTTACTACTCGAATAAAATCTTATTTTTATAAGTTGATGTGGTTCTAAGAGACAGATCGACGAGCCAGTGGCATCTTTCCGGTATTTTAGGAAAATGTCAAATAATGAATAAATTTTCTTTAATTTAAAACAATCGCAGATACTTGATGTATTTGTTGATTTCCGAAGTTTTCGGTCTGGATTTCCACTACCGTCCTTCCAGTTTCGGACTTTAGGTTGTTCCTTCCCTTTAGAAAAATTCTTCAAGAATTTTTCTAACTAAAAAGAAAATCAACATTAAACCATATCACACTTCCAATTTAAAATAATATTGTTTCTGTATTCCAATATGCCTAGAAGTCCAAAATTTTAAATTGAATGCGCTTGTAAAGGGCAAAAAAGATGAAATGAAGAAAAAAAATCTTGCAAGTGAAATGCAAATAGCTTTATTTTTTAATTAAAGTATTCTAATAAATATGTTTGAAATGAATTTAATAAATTTTAATGGGGGGGGGGGGGGGGTTTGAGGTAGCAGCTTTACTGCGACTCATTTCTCCAACCTCCTCAAGCGCATAGTTGCGTTGGCGGTTGGAAGAAATCGCAGCCATTAGCGTTTGTCAGAGCCAATAAAATGGAAAGACGAATTATGAGATCTTACACATCTCTGCATAGAGTGGAAGCATACATAATTTATTATTTTTCACACTTACTTTTTTTTTTAAAAATTACGTTATAATTTTTTCTTCACTTCCGCCCTAGATTCCACCAAGAAATTAAGTGATATGTTGGAGGAATTCAAAGAAGGAGGCGTTTTATCCAAGTTTAATCCAGATGCTGTTAAGTTTGAAATTGATTTTTACAAGATTTATTCATTTTTAGGAGATTAATGTTGTTTCTTTTCACTCGTTTATTCTAGGATATCAATTTACAGGGATTTCGCATCTTTATGGACACTTACTTGGAGATTGAAGTCTCCGAGGAGCTCATTACGCATCTGTTCTTATCGTTTGTCAAAAGACCGCAGAAACTGGAAGCGCAGGCGGTTGAAGGACGTTCGCTTAAGGTGAGTTGACATTAAAAACTTATTAGATCAAAAGAAAAAGCCGACTTAAGCATTTTTTAATATTGTTTTTGTGGAATTCTACGAAAAAAAGATCTTAAAAACTCCTTAAAAAATGACTATGTGTAACAAGATCCAATTCGCCGAGATGAATGTCAAGTAGTGTTTGAAAATGAAAAAATGACTTGTATTTCATATGCGCACAGAAGATTCCGGAGATTAGAAAAAGCAAATTATAATTTTATTTACGACAATTTTTTTTTCATCTTATAAATTTTTTAAAAATTTGCACAAATTAAATTTTTAAGTAGAGCAGATTAAATATTTTATTTTTCCCAAGGGTACTATTTAGATAATTTCAGCTTTAAAATCACATGGAAAATGAGATATATATTTCATTTCGAGATACTTTAAGACAATGCACAGACAATAGCACAATAAAATTAACAAATTTGTTAGTTAATTTTAAAATGATTTAGATCAACAGATAACAGCATTATAAAACCTAACCTTTGACAAACCACGCATAATTCTTATCTTGTGAAGCTTGAAACTTAAACCTCAAAATCTTAAAGAATGTTGATGCAACAATAAATTCCGGCCCTTTTAAAGCACAAATTTAATTGCCTAATTCTCAATTAAAAACCTCTTCGGGCTGTGCCTGGCATTTGTAGATTTCCCTCGAATGTAATAAAAAGTATATGATGTAAAAAAAAGATGGGGAGGGGAAGCTTTTATATATTTAAATATTTATAACAGACATTTAGGTAAAAAATATATTCCACTGAACAAGTATACAATAAAGTGGAAATGTAGGCCAGAGTAATAAAGATGGCTCAAACCACTCATATTGTAAATGTCATCCGCAGTAACAAGCAATTTATACCAAATAAGCAATGAACAAAGTAGATATAAAAAAGAGTTTGATGATTTTTACAAGGCTAGTTCTAGTGTAGGAAGTAGTAAAAACTGAGATTGATTGAGGAAAATGATAGTAGTAATAATACTAAGAATTGTAAGACAGATATCCTATATGGAAAAAAATATGGCGTGTTTTCAGGTTTCTTCAAATTTTAATCCGCAGGAGATGGCGGTTGTAACAAGTGCAACAGCATGTGCGCCCATCACTTCACACACAACTGGAGGGTCGTTACCCAATTTAGGTAACGAGGTGACAGAAAAGAAGCAGCAAAATGAGCAACACAAAACCAGTGGAGGAGTTGGGGGAGTTCTCGTGGAAAAATTACACGGGCTTACCGAGAAATTACAAAATTTTGGAGGACTTCGAGGAGACGGAGACAACCACCGAGTTAGAACGGGTAAGTTTTTACAAAATTATCATTAAGTGAATTGCGCTGTTGAGGAAATATTAATGCGGGTTTACATATTTGAAAGTCAGATGCAATCGGAGGTTTGTGAGGAAAAGGAATGTCGGTTTGCACAAATAATTTCGATCTTAAGAGAATTACAAATAAACAAAATAGAATGCATTTCTGCGAATTTACAATAATTAAATTTATGACAAACATCTAATGCATTTAAGAATGCAAACACAAATCTAAAAGTTTCACCGGAAAGTGTTCATTTAAAACCGTAAATGTAACATATAGTTGATTTTTTAAAACGAATTTAATTGTGTAAACTTTTTATTTTTTTGTGGTTAATGTTTTTGCCTTTCTAGATCTTGATTTACTTCGCTTTTTTCAATTTATTTTTTAAATCCATTTCTAAGCTTAGTGCGTCAGATTAGCTTGAAAGATATGGTACTCAATGACTCCCGGTGATTAAAGCATCAAAGTTACAATTGGTTGCATTACACCTTCTTAATCCGGCTTCGTTGCATCACAGGTTAATCTGCCCACTAAACCTCTATAGATTACTTATCTCAGTTGCTCCAACTGACGTTTTCAGAGAGCTAATGGTAGAATGATGAAATTTGGCGATAATACCGGTGAAAATGCCATGCCAATATTACGAGGTATTTTACACATGATTTTGAGAACGTGCAAGGCTGATATGAGGAAAGTTCCAAGGGGAATTAGCTGAATGAAATCCTCGCACTTAATGTCAGAAAAGCTCAACAAATTTCACTGCAATAGAAAATACGCAGGTGGCGTAATCAAGAAAGCGGGTCTTCCATTAGGTCGTAAAACCTCTGGTGCTACGCGACAACGACAAATTGCAGATCTACCCACAATCGCTAACATCAGAACCACAATGTCCCTTGAGAATTTTCTCTAGTTGCCTATTTTTTCTTACACATTTTTCAAGGCCTTCACCTAATTTTCTTCTGGGTTATCCACCTCCGGGTCATATCCTGACCCTAAAATTATTCAGATTTCATAACTCACAGAATGGAATCTTATTACAATTTTCGTAATGATGTGTCATGTGTATTGGGATTATTTAGACCAATTTACTTTCAGCCGTGATCAGTGAGTAATAGCGATGCTCGCCATCAATAATTGTGTAATGACACTCGCATTTATCGTGTCTGGAATAGACAGAAATGTGAGAGGGACGACAGATAGGACAGATAAAGATGGTTTTACTAGAGGGAAAGAGGATACAAGGGAAAGATCGAAGTAGTAATGAGAAAAAGCATCGAGTCAGACCAACTTGACGTAAACATCGGTTGAAAAAGATTCGTCAGATCACAGATGGTGATGACGACTAGCAGAAAACGAAGAGCAGAAAACGAAGAGAAAGAATGAAAATCAGATACGTCCTAGACGACAGGCATCAAAAAATAAGCAGTTGGTGCTGACATTTGTAAATACAAACCTCGATGGTTTGATAAGAATAGGACTTCAGTTCAAATCTATGACAATTTCAATTTATTTTCTAAGCGTTTCCAATAATACATTAATAGGAAACCCATATGTTTCATAAATAAAAAAAATTAATGGCAAAATTGCCTTAAATTTTATTGCGGTTATCTTTTTAAATAATAATTGCCATAATTTGTGAGCAGCTGTTGAACACACCACAAATTAAAACGTAACTGTTTCTACTTTCCATTATTATTATTTTTAACTTAATCATTATCAACTTTAACTTGAATCGATGATATCTTTTGCCGGTTAGTTCTCATTTTTTATATAAGACTCTCCCTTTTTATGCAACGCTTTTTGCTTCATCGCTTTACATTTTATCCACGTCCTACCTGGGATTTACTAGTATGAGCTGTAATTTTTTATAACATGCGCCCATTCATTATGGATATATTCAGTACTTGTCACTTATTTACGTTCATTCTTTCGTGGCTGACGTTCTTTGATTTACAAAGTACCGGTAGCAATGCAAGGGATATTTAGGCTAATAAATCACGGCAAAAAGATTTTTTTTGTTTTGTTTTTCCTCCTCCTTTAATCTTTTTTTACAACCGTGCCTCGCGGTTTAATAGAATTGAAAACAAAAGATTAGTAGGTAACTTTTATTTTGTTCTTATTTTTAATTCCACTTTTATGCAAATAAATGAAATTGAATTGCTAGTATTAAAATAAGCTTATATAATTACAAATTTACAGACCATTAAATGAAAATGCAAATGCGAAATTACGCTTTATTTGCATATTATTTTCGACCAATCCTCAATTTCGTATTTAGGTAGTCTGGGAGCAACCGTCCATCCGATGGTGACTGTAACCCAAACCTCTTTCGCGGCTGTTCCTCCATCCATTGACTCATCTCCGAGCCAAATCTCGCGTAATTCTTCGCGGAAGTCCAATAATTCTCTCTTGGTGCATTCAGGTATGCATTTCTATGTTTCTAAATCCCGCATGACAAAATTGATTTTTTTAAAGATCTTGTCTGACGTGTTCTAACCTTATAAAAATTTTTCTCAGGTGAAGTTATAAGAGCGGTGCGAAAATCGAGTGCTGTAGTGGACGTGCAATCAGTGCACGTGCCTCTCAAAGATGTCTTTTGCTATTTGTCGCTGCTCGAAGGCGGTCGTCCAGAGGATAAATTGGAGTGTAAGATCTTTTCATCTCTTTTCTCCTCCTAAAATTCTCCCAGCGGCCAAAACCTCTTGAATCGTTGTCGATCGATGTCGCTTCCCCCTTTTATCCTTCCCAATGTCAATTTGTCAGTCGTTTTGAGCAGTTACTGGTAAACCCCCTTGTCATCTCTAACAGACTTTCCCTCAACCGTTGCCACTGGCAACTTACGGTTGGAAGAAGAAAGGGAGAAAAAATCTCTGACGTCATGTGATCCTCAATTACGATTGAGACGGTGGAACTTGTGTTGATCCTCCATTAAACTGATCGGCTTGTGTCAACACGCGACCTTTCAGACTTCACCCTCCCTTCACCCTCCTTCATTTCCCTTCGCACCTACGCATTTGAACACAATTTACACTTTTATTTCTCACTCCCCCTCTTTATTTTTTTAGTCGTCTTTCGACTTTACGACACGGACGGCAACGGCGTTCTTGATACTTACGTAAGTTCCTGTTTTTTTCATTTTATTTTGCATCGCCGAAAGATTGGGTTTTTAATGTAATTAGCAATTTATTTTAAGTAGAAAAATCTTTAGCGAACAGATTTTTTTGTCTTATTATGCGGTTGAGCGATGTCACTTGGGGCTGACGATGAAAGAAATCGGAGCAAATGAAAAGAGATTGGTTCTAAACGAAGAACAGTAAATCAATTGAGACAAATTATTGGGAAGGGGTTTCATGTCAATCTAATAGAAAGCGATAAATTAATACAAAAAATGGAAAACAAACAAAGAGTAGGAAGGTTAAAAACGTGGTGACAGTTTAAAGCAGCGCTATGTCATCGTGACTCATAAATTTCCCTCATTATAATGCGAATTTAATCCGGATATTTACGTATTTATTTATTCAAAGAAAAGCAAATTTTGTAGAAAATGAAATTGCCCTACATCACATTCATAGCGGATAAAATTCGACAATTTATTAAATGGATAAACAAACGTCATAGACACTTAACTCGATGTTGTTATGGTTACCAGGAAATGGATTGCATCATTGACCAAATGATGAACGTTGCGGAATATCTTGGATGGGATGTGTCGGAACTAAAACCGGTGAGTACAAACCTTCTTAAAAATCTCTTCTTTTTTTAAATTTATTTAAATTGTTTATTTCATAACACTTGACTTTGAAAACTAAACGTTTTGATTTGTTGGCAAACAAATCTTCATGATTGTGTACAAACTGAATATTAGATTTTTCGGATTTGACCTTCATTTTCTTCGAAACATTCAAGGTCAAAAAAGAAAAATTAAACTAGGATGCCTAAAGTATATCACAGTGTGTGTTAATAATTTATCAGAGAACTCAGGAGCCGCTAATGTACTTTCTCAGAATCATGTTAATTTCATATAAAAGCACTGCCACACTTTGCGACTAAATCTTTAACCGGTTGATGAAACTTTTAACCTATTTAACATTGAAAAGTGCACACTTTGTGATTGTCCATATAACCAGAAGTCTATTATTCATTCTCACATTACCAAATGAGCATGAATTGTTATCTTTAATTTATATTCGCAATTACCAGCTAAGTTAAAAATTTGTCCTCGACGAGGAAATGATCGACACAATTCCTAAGGGAAAAAAACAAGTGGCAAAAAGAGGCGGTCGGAAATATAATAAAAAAGGAAAAAAAAGTGCCGACCTAATCTGAAAAAATGTAATCACTTCGCTTATGGGGTAGTAACTGATTAAATTCAGTCGTTTGGCCAACTGTCCCTCTATTCGGCACCCTATTTATAACCTCGGGTGACAGGAGAGGGAAAGCCTTGCGTTCTATTTTTAGGGACAAACGAGCGATCGGAGGAGGAAGAGGAGTTTGGCGCGCTTATTGATTGCTTCGTCGTCATGGTGATTGCTTCTCCTCGTCGTATCCATAGAAACTCCGACCACTTAGACTCAGTCTTAATGTGTGGCTGAGGCCGATGAGTTTCTACAGAAATTAGCATCATTAGCCACTTAAACCTCCTCTTCCGTGGCACGAGAAAACAAATGAAGTGAAACCGCCCAAAACTAGTATATCCGAAATTAATGAAATGGGCGTTTATTGCAATTCCAACGCACTTGACGAATGCACAGTTACCTTAATGCGAGCACCACATCATCATTTTCGAAGAATTAAAATAAAATAAATAAAACGAGAGAGAGAAAAAAGAAATTATCTTTATGCCAGAGGCATAAAGCAATGGCACCAACGGTGCATTCATATTTCCTCATGGCCAATAATTTTTTTCCTCAGGGGGGAATGGGTTTTATTGCTCATGCGGCTCACGCCATTCATTCGCCCTCGTTTTCCTTAACCTACCCAAGCGAAGTACTGAACAACGACCGCTAAATTACAGAGACTTTTTAAATCATACAATTTAAAGGGTGAATCGTTGTTGATGTTGTCTTATCGAGGGGACTCTGTTTGCAGCTGCAGTCGAGCATTTATTGCATTTTTCCGGTGACATTTACCAAATACAGCGACGAAATGCCAGCTGACAAAGACATAGACAACTTACAGAAACAATATAAATAAAAAACAATTCTCATGTTTCTTTTTCTTGGGATAGATTCTTCAAGACATGATGGTCGAAATAGACTACGATGCTGATGGCACAGTGTCCCTTGAGGAATGGAAGCGAGGCGGTCTTACTACAATCCCTCTTCTAGTTCTGCTAGGTTTAGATGCGGTATGAAAAGACTACTTGTATAGCGGGGAAGCTTTGTCGCAATGATAAGGCGGAGCTTTTGTTTAAAGTTGTTTTCAAAGAAGTCGGTTTTTTTAAATTTCATTATTCATCTTTTTATTTTTTTCAGAATGTCAAAGATGATGGTAATCACATTTGGCGCCTAAAGCATTTCAGCAAACCTGCGTACTGTAACCTTTGTCTCAACATGCTGATGGGGCTTGGAAAAAAGGGATTGTGCTGTGCTTGTAAGTATAACATACAAAGAAAGGATAGGGTTTATTTAAAGAGATGAGAAAATGAGAATGCACAGGGCGTTGGCTCAGTTAGCGATGAAATCCCATTAAGAACGACAACGCACGCCTCATTAAAATGAATGTGACGCCAACTCAATTATTTATCTTTGTCCGTGCAATTGTCCGCATATATCCATTATTCATTGTATGACATCAGTTGAGACTCCTGGCACCAAAACCAAACCGGATACCATCTTACACGCTTCGATTTTTATCTTATTTACACGCGTTCTTTTTATTTAATTTTTATTGCAGTTTGCAAATTTACTGTCCATGAGCGTTGCGTCCAAAGGGCACCAGCATCATGCATCAGTACCTACGTCAAATCGAAAAAGACATCTCAGGTAAGAAAGTCAATTACCCGAACTTCTCGCGTTGAAATTTGAACTCTGATCTTTTGAGTTTCATAATGACATGAAAAATAACTGTGCTGTGTGAATTAATAGAGGAAGGAAATTATATTTCCTTGATGTGATTTCACTTTCTGTCATTATTCTTTAAATCTTTATTTATGTCACTGAAATGAATGGTAATTTGGAACTCATTTTTCATTAAAGAATATTTGACTCGTTTTGTAATAGAAAAAGTTAGGAAAAGTTATAGAATTCATTCATTTTATATTGCGTAGTTTCTTCACCTTATCAAACTCAAATCAATACCAAAATGTTGTAAAAAAGGTTCAAATTTCCTGCGTATCCAATTCCACACGCAGGCATTTGACTCCTTTTTTTTACAATTGGCTTAAATTCTGGTAGACAATGACCCATCATTGGGTCGAAGGTAACTGCTCAGGAAAATGCGGCAAATGCAAGAAATCCATCAAAAGTTACAATGGAATTACCGGTCTGCATTGTCGTTGGTGCCAAATCACCGTAAGTTTTATTAGCTTCTTGCAATGGTTCCCATTAAAATTCAAAGTGCAACTTTTTCTATTGATTCGTTCCAATATTGGAACTTAGCTCCACAACCGGTGTGCCTCTCAGGTGAAACCAGAATGCAATCTGGGCGAGCACCGCGTACACATTCTCCCTCCGACATCCATCTGCCCTATTGTATTGGTGAGTCGTTGCTGTCTCTTTTATCTCACTCCATTAGTTTATCTCTGGTCTTTCATGGTCATTTGTAGGACAGACAAAGGAGCATCACGAAAGAGAAAAGGAGTTTGAACAAAACAGAATGTGCTTTACCTGACTCCAATTTGGTAAATTTATATTAAATTATGCAGCTCTTATCAGGAATTTGCGAAAGTGGGTGTCGCGCTCAACAATTTTGTTTACTCAACAAATTGTTTGCCATTTCCAAATGAATTTCCAAGAGCTAGAAGTTCTTAGAAAGATTAGGTTCAATCCTGGACCTTTACATAAGCGCTGTCAACATCATTACTGTGTAATTTTGTCAAGAGTCAAGACTCGTGTCTCGTCTATTAAACCCTTATAACAGACTAATCTGATATTATTGCGCAAAAAAAAAACTGTAACTGCAGTGTTGTCATCGCAACGCTGAAAAGAAAACAATTTACCGCGAGAACTGACAGCTAAACTCATGTTGGATAATTGGAAATAAATAACTAGAATTAATGATGATGTAAAATCAGCGACAAGTGAACTAGCAGTAATTGTGTTTTTAAATAATGACACTTTTAAGGCTTTGATCAATGAGAAATTTAAATGTTGCTCTGTAGACTTAATGATGATAAAGCAGCGAGCAATGAACAGACAATTGTTAGTCTAAGAATAGCTAAAACAATTGCTAATCAATTAATCACCTTAACAAAAGCAAAACAATTTTAAAATTAATAACAGTTAAAACTTCAACAACAGCAATTTAATAAACATTTTTTCACTTTGTTGCGTCGGTTTGAAAGTTCAAAGAACAAATGTAAACAGAAAAGACTTTAAAATTCCTTAATGCAAATTTCAGTTAGTTTATCAGCGAGTTTAATTTACTATGCTAATTTACTTTGTGTGGGGAAGGGCTCTCCAATGTCTTTTCAGATAACTCCTGATTCTAGTTCGTGCCCGCTGCTAGTTTTCATTAACCCTAAAAGCGGGGGTCGTCAAGGTTCTAGGTGAGTATTGTGTGCTCTCGTCATTTGTTCCGCTCAGATTCTCATCTTCAACATTAACAGAATCCTGAGGAAGTTGCAATATCTGTTGAATCCTCGCCAAGTGTATAATCTTGCCAAAGGTGGTCCAATGCAGGGGTAACTCAATTGCCTTCATCTCGTAATGCAATAATCAATAAACAATTCGATTCCGCTCATATTGCAGACTTTTATTTTATAAGGATGTTCCGAATTTTAGAGTTCTCTGTTGCGGAGGCGATGGAACAGTCGGTTGGGTCTTAGAAACCATGGGTGAGCGTTGTAAAGAATTTTTTCTCCCATTGACGTAATGGGAATTTTTTTTTCTATAATCACTTTTATTTTTTATTTTCCAAATTTTTTTAGACAAAGTGCAATTTATCAGTCAGCCAGCAGTTGCAGTGCTTCCCTTGGGTACAGGAAATGATTTAGCCCGTTGTTTACGATGGGGACCTGGATATGAAGGCGAAAGCATTGCTAAAATTCTTAAGAAAATTGAAAAAAGTACGTGCGTCATGATGGATAGGTGGCAAATAACCATCGAGAAGTCCAGCGAGGAGGTTGGAGACGCTGTTCCTTACAACATCATTAATAATTACTTTTCCATTGGAGTAGTAAGTAATATATCTTTATTAATCATTTACGGCATACAGGGTGTAATTTATGACGTGCTAAAAGTATTTTTGTGTCATGTAGGACGCTAGTATTTGCATAAAATTTCATTTGGAACGAGAAAAACACCCTGAAAAATTCAGTAGTAGGCAAGAACGCTTTATGACTCTTTTTTTTTTAAGTTGCAAATTTATCTATTTTCATTAAGGATGAAAAACAAAATGTGGTATTTTGAGTTTGCGACGTCGGAAACGTTCGCAGCCACATGTAAAAACTTGCACGAAGATATTGAAATCACGGTAAAAAGAACAAATAAAACAGATGAAAAAGAAAAAAAGCAATTTCAATTTGACCATCAATCAATCTCTTTTTTCAAATTTCTCTTTTATAGTGTGACGATTTTACCCTCGATCTGGCCAAGGGACCGTCCTTACAGGGCATCTCACTGCTCAATATTCCTTTCACTCATGGTGGATCTAATTTATGGGGAGATAATACTAGTCACAAAAAACATAAAAATCCTTCCAAGCCCAAGAAACGAAAGAAGAGGGACAAAGAAGTGTCTTCAAGTAGCTACAGCTCCAATGACTTAGCCCATTCAGTTCAAGGTGACCTCCCAAAAATATCCGAGCAATTTTCCCTTATTTCTCACATTAATTCAATTCAACTAAAAATAACTTTCTTCTTATTTTGCGCACATTCCCAACATTAATTTCAATCCTCTTCAGATGTTGGAGATAAACTTATAGAAGTCATTGGCCTCGAGAACTGTTTGCACATGGGTCAAGTAAGAACTGGATTGCGTGCGTC
Organism: Stenotaenia linearis; assembly: GCA_034700445.1. Lineage (NCBI taxonomy): Eukaryota > Metazoa > Arthropoda > Chilopoda > Geophilomorpha > Geophilidae > Stenotaenia > Stenotaenia linearis. The sequence continues at coordinate 35,656 of JAQIXT010000044.1, read as the reverse complement.
AGGACGGCGGTTAGCTCAATGTTCATCAATATTGATAAGGTACGATTCTTTAATTCAATTTATTGAAGACAAAATGATGAAATGTCAAATAGGTTATAAAAAAAATTCTGTGTAAGAATTTGGGTGATGCGTGTGGAAATATGTAAATTTTTAAAGCTGAAGGTATTTACGAAAATGTTATTTTCTTTCAAGTGATTTATCGACTGAAATTTAGTTTCTACTAAATTGTTTTATAAAACATTTACCACACGACGTAATGAATAATGAATTGAAATAATAATAATAATGGGGGTTTCATGCAAGTGGTCGTGAGCGAGGCAACTGTCTTTTTTTTCATAATTATGATTTGGATCGAAATTATTCAAATTAATAGTCTTCGAACTGCAGACATTCCTGGAAAGAGATGAAAGACTGAAATTCATTATTATTTTTTTGGTTTTGGCTCGAGAATAAAAGAAGCTTTTGATTAGGTCATTTGGTAAATGCTGTTCGAGCATAACTTGCAAAATGAAAATTACAAAATCTGACTTAAAGCCGCCTTCTATAATTATTAAAGCACCTTCTAGAGAAAAAGCTAGAGAAAAAGTAAAGTTAAATAACAATTGACACCTTGAATCATTTGATGTCAAAAAGCATAATAATGTTTGCATTGCGAGCCTTCTTTGATCAAGCAGCAGCTTTGATCTTGGGATTTATTTGTCAGCTTCCAATTGATCCTAGATTGCAAATATTAATTCAGTTGTTGCCAATGGTAGCGCACGGTTTTTATGATATTAAAGACCACAGTATACCGACTTTGAGACAGACTACGCAGACACAAATTTGTTAAAGCTGTACTGTATTTGAGTTTTTATTTTTATTTTCGAAAGGCTTTTATTAACTTAGCACGTTAAGATTAGTTTAGCGTCTCCAATATTTTCCGGATAATAAGGTAAGCACTGTAAATGATTGATTATGCATTTTTTTTTATCTGTAAGAGATAATGGAGGGTTTATGGAATAACCCACAAGTGTTTAAATATAAATAGATAAATTTAATTAATAGTAATAATAGAACTAGTCATTAAAAGTAGTGCTGCATGTTATTCATGCAGGAAAACGACCAAAATTCGTGGAAATTTAGGGGAGGAAAAAATCTCCAATGGCTTTATTTAGGCGCACAATCAATCACTCGGTAGAGGAATTTTGTTATTTTAATTCAACAGTGGATGGGAATTTAAAATTGCAAGCAACTCAAAATAATGCATCAAAAATATTCTAAATACAATATGTCATGCATTGAAGCATTGTGTTTGAGTTAACCGCAATTTTAAATTAACATGAAGTTCTGAAAATTTGTTATGTAACGTCAGAAGGTCCAGGAACTTGGGGGGAAAACATTAAAATTCAGAGAATTGATCGCAGAAATTCGCCGCTGTGAAAATGCAGTTATGAATGCCAACACAAGAGTGCCAAAACAAGTTAATATAACAACTTGTTACTTTGTATACAAGCGTTACAAGAAATATTATTCAACACTTTTTTTTCTTTTAAAATTACTTCGAAGGAAATTTTGTAAACATTAGCTTGAATTCACATTATTTAAATGTGGAAAAGGAAAATATTTTGACAACTAAAAATTGACATTTGCTTCAGGCTGCCAAACTAAGGTTTATATTTATGCTCGATTTAACATCAGACAAAACAAACAGACATTTTTTTTTTTAAAACACAAAAAGAAAAACCAAACTCCAGCCAGACCTACACAATTGAAGAAAATAGTTGACTCCTTTCAATTTCAAAAAGTAGATTAAATTTAATCGAATTCTATAGCTTAATTACTACAGCATTCAAACATTTGAAGTGACATTTTTCCTGCACATTTCATCAATTCAACAAACCCCGAACCCTAATGAACAGTTCAATCAGATTTAATAAGATGAAGCATCCTTTTATTGAAGGACCAAAAAAGATACTCGTGCTTCATAAATGAAAGATGATATCTGTTTGAATAAAAGATATTTTCTATATCCAGCCCTGGTTGACAAGCTTAAATTTCATTGATCCTATTCATCTGTGCTTAGCCAAGAGCAAAACCAAACCTAATTAAGCCTTTTACCCATCAATAGGCAACTAAAACACGCAATTAATTTCAATAATAGTAAAACAGGCGCCTTTAATTTCATTTATGCTCTGAAAAAATCGACAAAGAAAACATTTTTTTGTTGATTAAATGGCTTGAAAACTTTAAGTTTATCGGCGTTAAGGATGAGATAAAAATACCAAACCGAATGATAAATTGAAATTAATTATTCAAGATTTTAAGGATGGTGACTTGGCAAAAGCCAAATTGCGTTAACGTCCAACGTCAACAAGAAAGTGCAATATTTATAAACGTTGCTTTAAGTTTACTCTTTTTAAAAAAAAAAGTTTATGTAATTTCATATTAAATCTTCTTTAAACATCAAAGTGAAGTTTATCAAAGCATTATTGGTTTGCTTTAAGCTAATAACCACGCTGTTACCGTGGTAACGCGCTAATTGCATCGCTTTTTGTGTCTTTCAACCAAGGAAATGTAAATTTCTAAAGCCGTTTCAGATATAAAATGTAATTTTTCGTAAATATTATTCAAAACACAAATTAGGTTTTTCCTGCAATTGGATTGAATGAGATGGTCTTAGCAACTAGAAAGATGAAACGATGGAATTGCTAGTTACAGGGAAAATAAACAGCCTGTTGCAACATTCAGAGATTACATGAAATCAATAACAAACATTTATGGTCTACTTGAAACCCCATTCTTTAGGGTCTGATATTGCTAAGAGCAGCTTTAAAGAACCCAATTTTAGCTCAGGTTAATGGAGAACAATAAACACGTTGCCACTGTAGATTCTTGATAAATGCACTGATTATACAACTTGAACTACAAGTAAATTAATTAAATATTTTTACAATCAAAATTACAAGTGTCGGGATTAAAGTTAAACCTGCGAATAACATTGTAGCCAGGAGTTATTGAAATTCCCGCACAACTTGAGACATTTTTAGCGACAAAGCTGTTTAAGTCTCTTTAAATCTTAATAAAACTTACATGTTTATGAAGTTTGTAATGTTAAATTCTCGTAAAACTTCGTTTAGAGACGACAAGTGTCCGTAATTGCAATTTATGAATATCTTAATTACCCGGAACTCACCAAAAGTAGGACTAAAAGTTTAAAAAAGTATAATTTCTCGGAAAATGTTCTGTACCGAATAAAATGTCTTTAGGGCATGATAAATCTCTCGTAGACGAACATTTTGGTTATTAGTCAAGTTGCTAAGCAATAAAAAATGAAAAACTACTACGACAGAATTCGTCTTCAAGGATATAACCTGAAAACTTTCACTGTACTAAGATAAAATGAAATTTAAAAAAAAAAAGGATGATACATGTTTCTACATTTTTTAAAGTGATGTAAGGCTGTCAGGTACCTGAAAGAAATTGATGTAGCGCTGTTCTTTGGTGAGATTTTTTTCAATAATTCATTAAATTCACAAAGTGCACATAACGCACCTTCAGAGACTTTCGGTGAACTTTTAACAGCATTTATTATCTGAATTAGTTATTAAGAAGTGATTCTTTTTTGGCGTATAAGAAATACCGCTCCAACTTTTCGTTAAGGATTTATTTTTGTAGGTGAAACTAATTCTGAAATACAGCGGACGCACGCACAACATCGTATGATTGCAAGAAACGGCTATCCGTTCTTATTATTGGATTTAATAGGCGCGTGCCGCAAATCGTGCGGCAAGTAGGAATAATGTGTTGTTGTATGGTGTTGCGGTACGGTCGCAGTGACAATGTCACGTCACACGCACGTCAGATAAACCACAGCTTTACGATTAGAAAAGCGACGTGAAGAGCGAATTCTCGATTCAGATTTATCAAATTCTGATGGAATTCATTGATTCCGTCCGCGATGATTTAAACGTGCATGTTTTTGACCTTTGATCACCATTTGCTTGTGAAAATTAATATGAGTTTGCCTATAAAATAGGTAATTAAGTTGTAATTTAGAAATCACTCAATTTCCTAATGCGCTATGAGTTTGACCCCATCGTCTTTAAAAGGTCTCGAATAAAAGATAAATTGAAATTAAGAAAAAAAAATTAAGGTTTTTGATGAGATTTGGGAATTAATGGAAGCTATATATTATTTATTTTGTCATCTCGGAATAATTTATCTCGTTACAGAACGAAAAAGCGATTCCCCATGCAAATTGATGGAGAACCGTGGATGCAGCCACCATGTGTAGTAAGTGTAATATCCCTCGATGCAGGCAAGATTGAGATTCAATTTGCATTAACCTATTTGTTTTAGATTCGAATCACGCACAAGAACCAAGTCCCCATGCTTATGGGTCCGCCTCCCTCCACAAAAAAATTCAAATTCCTCAATTTCTGGAGAAAATAGCACTTCACCTGTGCACGCACAGCTTTGATGCATTTCAGAAGGACAAAACAGTGTGACGTAAAGTGAAACTTGTCCAACGTGTAAAGTGCCAATTTCCACATTCCAAACGAATATTTAAAAAATACAAATCAAAAATTAAATATATGATATTATATATACGAATATACTTACATACGAAATGTCACTTTCATAAAACTTAGTCTTGCACCATCATTCATTTAAATACGATACGAAATCGTTTCTTTAATCAAATTTCTCTTCATTTTCATTGCGATTGTACATCTGCTTTGGATACACTATTAACGAAAAAATTGTTACTAAAAAATAAATTTAATTCAACGGTGTTGACATACTCAAGAAATAATTTCCGATCAATTTTTGCATTTTCTTCGCTTTTATTCTCGTGTAATTTTTTCATTTTGCAATGATAAAAAAAATAATTCTTTCTATTTGCTTAAATAAAACAAATGGTAATGTTTTCTTTGATTGTAAGACATTTTTTAAGGGAGAAATTCAAATTGCCTTTCAGCTTTAGTTAATTTCGGTGTAGGCTCCTGTTTCTAGTCAATGTTTTATGGGGTCGTATTACGGGTATTCTTGCAGGAATTTAAAATTTGCAGTACCAGCGTCTACTTGCTAGACCAACCAATTAATCAATTGTCTTGTAGCTCGTAACCAATATTACAAGTGCAATAAATCCTTTTCTTTCGCCAAATAAATTATAAAATAACTGCCTTAAGCTCCGTTTTGCATCTTAATGCAAAGACCAGAAGTTAATTTTTTTTAAAACTTTGTTGAGGCTTCGATGACAAATGAGTATGGTAAGAAAAATTATGGTTTTGTTTTAGTTGATTGTCATTAATTATACCACATCGCTTGTTTTCCGTAAGCCGCAGATGGAAGGGAAGATATACATATTATATGACAGTTTTTCTGAACGAAAGAACACGTAAAAAATAGAAAAAGAAAAAATGTTTTGAATTTCTTATTTCGCCACCAGATGGACCTACGTTTAGGCTCTTTTATTACTTAGCCACGTCGATACAGATGAAATTGTGGTGCATGATGTGTCTGCTATATAATTATAATAATAATTAGTAATTAAAAAGAAAATAGGATTATAATTCCATTGTTTCATTACGTCTCGGTGAAGGTCAGGCACTCAACATGTTGTATAGTCTTCGAGGAGCGATCACGATCACGTATGTCATTCTCGTGTTTGTTATTTCACAACGCTTACATTACACAATCTGCTTCCACTTCTAAATGCAGTATGTTAAATCAATTTTTTTAAACTAATAATTGTGTTACTTAACTAAATCGTACTGTAATTTACTGTTTCAAGTATTGGCAACTCACAATGTTTGTAACGCTTTTCGCATACGTCATTGAAATAACTAACCGTAAAAGTGTCGATTCTCATCTAATGCATAGAATTAAATCGTAATTGATGAGAATAAATACGAAAAAAATAATTAAAGTTTATTCATTATCACTACCAGGTATATAAACTTTAGTAAAATGAAGTTGATATCGTGCTCCTGTGGCCTAATGGATAAGGCGTTGGCCTCCGGAGCCAAAGACTGTGGGTTCAAGTCCCACCAGGGGCGATATTTTTTTTTTTTTTCAAGTTTATTTTTTAGTTGTTCTGAACGAAAACGCAGCCTTATTGATAAACTACACTTTTCTTTCATTCATTTCTTCTTCTCTTTTTTTTTTTTTAATTTTCTAAAATTTTGAAATAAAATGTACGCGAATTCTAATTGCATAATTCTTCATAAATTCTTTAACTCACAAAAACGTGGTAATTACACTGAATGGTTTAAAGTACAAAGAAAAAAACTTCTCAACGCATTAAAAAAAAAATTGACAAGTATTAATGACTTTCACCTTTTTTCCCAGTCACCTAGTAGAAAAAAAAATATTCAATACTTTATAAGACTTTCATCCAAATACGTAAACATTAATTTAAAAATATAAATAGAATACGTACTCTTTTGAAATCTCCCATATTAGTTGTGCATAAAGGGCTACCAATGAAGCATAAATGATCTATCCTCGTCACGTCACTACCATTTTGATTATCTTTGAAAAAAACCTTAAAAAGTGTGTGTAAATAACCAATAAAAATGCAAGTCATATTGTTATATTATATATTATTATACCTGCAAATTTTGAATATTCTGGAACTTGACAAAACGGAGTGGAATAACATTTCCTTCTAGAAGATCCTTTTTACTTAATCTGAAATTGACAAATCGAACATTAACAATTAATAAATAAATAAATTTTGATTTGATTTGAAGAAAACTGACTCTACACTCTGAGTTGGTTCCATTTTCAGTGCTTGATCAAAGTCTAACGTTTTCGGTTGATTGATGAAGATTTTTATATTTTTAGGACCATTTTCTGGATTAATAAATAAATAAATAATTAAGGTAGATGCATTCAAAGCTATTAAAAATTTTATTACCATCAGGGCCTTTAATTCGAAGAGAATGCAATTTAATAGCTCGGTTAAATGAGATATTCATTATCATCTGGAAATAAAATATAGAATTAAACAAATTTCTAGATAAAATGAGTGATTTTCATTTATTTTATTAATTTGCATTAATTTCTTTTTAGAAATATCACTTTATTTTAAAGAAAAATTTTACTTAAAAGTCCAGATTATGTTTTTAAAATTGTCAAAGTAATTCATCGTCGAAGTTTGATGCGTAATTTTTACCTGATCATCACAATCCGATTCCAAATACTTCCCGTCATCGTTTAAACAATTGACAAAACCGTTATCGTCGCTTTCGTTTAAACATTCACACTCACTTTTAGTTATAAACGTAATAAGATCCATCTGAAATTACGAAATTTAAAACTGGTTTAATCGACACACTTAGTGAAAAGAAAACATTTCTTACATGTCCCACAACTCCCACATCAGAATCTCCACCTTCATCAGTTCCAAGCAGTTGAACTATTTTCACTTCTAAGCTCGAAGGATCAGCTCCGGTTAATCGATCGATTTTGATTTTATTTCGGTAAAAAATAAACGTTGGCATAGAAGTGACGCCTTGACTTTGCGCTGTTTCCTGTGATTATTCTTTGTTTAATCGCGTACAAAACTTTCAAAACTCATATACGAACTCACTGGGCATTGATCCACATCTACTGTCAAAAAGGTCGCTTTCTGGTACTTCGTGCTGAGATCCTGAAACACTGGAGCGATTCGTCGACAAGGTGGACACCTTCAAAAATAAAAGTCATCACGTTTAGGCTTAGACCATTATACTTAGTTGAAAGAACAAATTTTCTCACCAAGCAGCTGTAAAGTCAACAACAACCAATTTTTGACCAGCAGCAGCTAATTCCGTTTGAAAATGGGTATCATCGGGGAGAACTCGAACTTGACTCATTTCGTTACGTCCACGTACACACCACTTCGGACAACATACAAGGAGAAATAATGCACAAATTGAGCCAGACTCATGTCTAAGCGTAGAACGAATCCTAATACATTGCCATTTACCAGGCGTGTCAAATCGATGAGCAAACAAAGTTGTACATTAGATAAAACTGCCTTTTACAATAATAGTTTAACATTTTATCGAACTGCTCACACACTGTTTTAGCAATAATATTTAATGGTAAAAAACAATTAAGTTAAAAACCAAGATAAATAATTCAAACGACTACATTCGCCAAGCATAAAGTTTAAGGTTAGGAGTGTTTCTCTACTGAGCGAAGGAAAGTTGATTAAATTTAGTGTCGCCATCTATTAGCAAATTTCAAAGCTTTAATAACTAAAACTCAAATTCCAAAATTGATACAAAATAAAAAAGTCTTTAAAATACTTGCTACACTTATATTTATTAATAATAGTAATTTTTTTTTACACAAATAAAAAATATATCCCAAGGCAAATATTTTAAGCTTTTTTTTCTAATTAAAGGTAGACAAAGTACTTGCTGAAAATACACAATATTTTATAATACTCCGCTTCAGGAGCTGCATTGAGCATTATATTATTACTTCTTTTAAAAGCACATTTCACGTTTTATCCAAAAATATTAACATCTCATCACTGGGAAAACTGAAAAAACCTTACATTATTTTATAATAGCAAACAGTAAGTAATAAAGTAATTAACATCACTCACACTTTTAAAAAAAAGTGTTTGTTAATTCCTTGTTAAAATACAAGTTGAATAATGAAAAAAGACATTTAAAAAAGGAAAACTCAGTTTTTTCAAACCTTTTCCTTTCAATTATTCCTTCATTCTTAATAACAAATAAAAATATTCACAAAACTGAATCAAATTCAAACACTAATGAGAATCTTAATTTCTACTTTTCGTGTTCTTTAAACAAGTTTCTACTTTTAAAACCACATCAAACAACTATTTATTGAATTGCAAACGCAAGCAGTTTAGTTTTCCACTATTATTAATTAATAAAAAATATAGACATCAAGTTTGTCCTTATTAAATTATATATATTATTATTATATTATAATATTAGAAATGCTTCAAGCTATAAAACAATCGATAAAGGGGAATTAAGTGGGAGCGCAAAGTTTGGTCAAAGAGAATTTGATCAAAAGTCCTGGACGAAAAGCACAAGATATTTCAATTGTGACAAACTATGGCAGTGTGCAAGATTGCTGCAATCTTGGTGACGAATTAAGCAATCTACACAACTTAAGGCTTTATCTTCTCTTTTTGATGTAATTCACAAACACTGAGATGGATAGAAACTTATAAATATTCCTTAGATCTGCTTTACAAGCTTCCACTCATCCTTCGAACTCTCACTGAAACAAGTTAAAAGAAAATTAATTTTGTGAATCCGAAACAATTCTAATTCAACCTTTATCATTGTTGCGTTGAAGATGATGCTGTACTCTGATCCTTGCATCAGGAACGTCGAATGAGATCCCTAAGCGTAGCAGAGAATGATTATCTTCCACCAGTTTTGCGATTTCCATTTCCGTTTTTACACCCAAAATTTCGGGTTTCTATAAAATTATTTAATATTTATTTTATTAAAATAAGAAAATTCTGTTTTTTGGTGTTCTACAAATTAGTACCTGATTAGCCGCACGAAATTCAGTCACGGACTGAGTTGCCAACAACGAGCTTAGTAAATCTCGCAGCGTTGTTGGTGTAATAAAGTTTGACTCGACATTGACTGTTTTCAGCCCCCGATTTTCGCACAAAGAATCACTTAAAACCTAAGCACAGTATAAACGTTTAAAAAAAATTACGTACAATGTGAATTTATACGTATTTTACTAACTTTGGCTGAAACATCTGTCATTCTGGTGTTAGCCAAGCACAATGTTTCCAAATTCGTGTTTTTCTTCAATGCCTCGAAAAGTCGAACAAATTTTTCTAACGATATGTTCTACAACAAATAATATAAATAATAATAATTTAAAAATCTCCAACTGCTTTTCTCTTCATTCCAAATTCAACCTTGATGTTATTTGCATTCAGCGTTTGTAATGAGGGATCATTGGCTTCCACTTGCTGAATGACTCGGTCAACGTCTGTTGGATTTGGTGGCTCCATAGGCAATACTTTTGGTTGAGTAGCTTTCACAATACCTAAATATTTGCATTTACCCATTAAAGTTTATTTTAAAAAGCTTTTTCAAAATTAAATTTTACTTTCAAATCTAGCTCCTATCTTCTGTCCCTTGTTGGTAATTGATGAGTGGAATTGATCTTGATTCATCATGCTATGAAGACCCAAGATAGCTATAAATAGAGCATGTTAATCAGGCTTCTAAACTCATTTGATAATTAACAATTCACGCTTAATTACCAGCCAAATCGACCAATTCATTTTCCGCTGCATCGGCAAGTGCTGTCTCGAATTCATCACCAATATCAAGAGCAATGTCCTCATCGCTCCCACCTTGAGGCATCTCTTTCGCCTCCCAAATTTTTCCTAATCACAAACATAACTTTTAATTATCACCCATATTATCATGAGTAAACAGAAAATTATCGAGAATAATTTTTCAGAGTTCTCAATGCCATTTAATGTACGATTATATCACGAATCAAACATCCAAAAAACATTATCGCTGTAATAATTTCGTTCACAGACTCCACTGTTTATACGATTAACCAATTCAAACGTTTCTCGGCTTCTTCTTTGCCAAAATTTATGATGTTTGATGAGTGATGTAATTATAAAAACATAAATATTTTATAATTTTCACCTCTGACTACCCCAGAAATGAATGGTTTCACTTCTGGCCAGTCTTCTTCTTCTCGCGCTTGAGTTTCCAGGTATTGCAATAATTGTTTGCGTTTAAAAGGACCTGTCGGAAGTTTCGTCGTCTGATCCTTACACCTTTGACTTGGCGGCAATAACTGATCCTATAATTTTAAAAAATAAAAAATAAAAACTTATAATTAAAATAGTTTCAGTGTTATATAAATTTTAAATTAAATGAGGTTAAATAAATAATTAAGAAAACAATTTCTAGAGCATTTAATGGGTCATGGTTACTTGAATAATAACGTAATATCGCTGCATCACTTATTAAAAAATATAGGTCACAAGTTGAAACGTTAAAATGGTCATATGATGATTACAAAACTTACATCAGGATCAACTTCCTTGCTAAGTTGTTCCAACTCATCAGTCGTGAGTCGCGACAAAAGATCATCAATGTCCATTTCATCGTAAATGGACAGATCTTTGCCGTACAATTTCTTGTTGGTGGTCATGTTTTGGGTTTCTGGAATAATAATTTAAACAAAAAAAAATTAATAAAAAAAAAAATTTTAATTAAAAAAAAATCACTTCACACTCGAGCAAAAATAAATTATTTCATGAGATTTATTAGTAATAAAAGTATAAACGGAACAGAAATTTAAAAAATCAAAACAGAAGGCCATTTGCTATCTACTAATCGAAAGACGTCCATAACTGAGCTATAAACAGCCAGGGTTAAACCATTGGTAACTGGCATTAATCCAATGGTAAAGACGTTTCAAAAATTTACATTTTGTCAATTTTTGTTAGTCACATTCCATCTACAATAATCTAAAAATACAAAAATGTTATTAGTATTAAATTGATGTGAATGCAGTCACATCTTTAACGCGAATTTGGGTTAATCATCATGCTGATGGTGTTAAATCACTATGTTTGGCTTGTAATTTGTTTGTTTTTCGTACACATTTCACTCTACGGTAAAATTGCCAACGTTGCATCTCACTCCAATCCAACAGTATGTCATGCCTAAAGTAAAAACTACCTTCGATAACCGTTCTTGACGTTCTTGTCCACTCCATTTCTTGAACTGTGAACATATTGCTGGAAAAAATTTTAATAAGATTAACGGAAAAATAAACGAACAAAATTGTCACAGCTCTTCTCAATGCTAAAAAAAAATCAAATAAATTAATTTTTTTTTAAATTACACAAAGTTATGATATTTTTTTAAACAAAAAGTTTATTTTCAAATAAAAAAGTTAGCGCAACTCTTGTATTTTGTTAAATGTCATCACATTCCATGATTTTATTTCTACCGAGCGAAGTGGTGGCCATTTTGAATTGCTAAAACACCAAAATTCGTTGAAGATGATAAAATCTATAATTTCCATTTAAGATTTAAGATAAATTTAGAAGAAAAAAATTTTGCTTTACCCGGAATAGTAATTGTCAAAGAAAATTAGCAGAAGTGGGAACGTTTGCTGTATTATCCGCGGGCATTAAGCTTAACTCTTAGACCCGTTCCAAGCGAACTATTTCAAGCAGAACCTTGAAATTTCTCATCAAGCACGAGTCTAAGTTTGATGCCCTCTCTTTGAGCATAAAAAGAAACAAAAAAATACAAAATGGCTTCTGTTTCGCTCCATTACTGAAGCTAAACATAGTAAATCTTATCGTGTGAAATTAAATACATTTATTCATCAAAAAAAATTCACAAAAAAATATTAAATGTCAATTCTATCCCATATAAAAACAACAAAAAATATATTAAATTTAAAAAAATGTTATTTTTATGTTTAGTCACATGAATGATAATTTCATATTTGGTAAATGTGAGCTTTAAGTCGAGTACAATGGCAGTGATCAACAAAACCGACAAATTTGAACACGCTTCAATTCCCTTCACAAATTTGTCTCCCAACTATTCAATTAAATTACGTAAACAAAACAAATTAAGAAAAGGTGATAAGTGGGATGGTACAACCGACAAACCAACATTGGGGATTCGCCAACTTAGCAACCGCAAAGGCCCAGTCTAGAACAGAAATAATCAGGGCTGGCACGAACCCTTTTCGTTCATTCAGTCCATGGGGTGCACTTGCACAACGATTTTGGGCATGCGCCAATGTGACACTATGCGGATTATCTTTTCCAGCTTACACGACCAATAAATTCCAACTTTCTCACTAAAAGTGAGCAAACAGCTTTAATTTCGGCTGATCACTCCAGTCTCTTCCTTATTTTTGATTTTTAAATAAACATTGCTATGTATGTGGCGAAATTCCTCTGTTTTTTAAACACACCTTTAACTATGCAGTGCACAGAGACCTTATCAGTTTTTTTTTGGAAAAAAATTTGATCTCATGAACCGAAAAATGTATTCAGTTTTATTTCTACATTGCACTGATATTGCAAAACATGTCAGGTGAATTTAAATGGAATAAACCCGGTGTTCTGCACTTTCTAAAGATATTGAGAAATCCTCAGATCGTGCACAAAGTTTGTTATGCAAGTTTAATTTATTTCTCGAGTGGCCCCGACACTCATATGTTTACATTGAAGGAAAAAAGCCTACTGGTTTATATTCACATAAATTATGTTAATGAGCGGTTGAAATTAATGACATTTATTACTAACACATGAAATATATCAATTTTTATGATATAAACATAATTTTTACAAAATTGAATATTAATTTGAATCTTTACGTAAAAAGTGGTTTATAAATATTTTATAATTTATAAAGCACTTTATTATTTTATCAATTTAATATACGTAACCTGCCCATCACTTTGTGACACGTGTGATAACGACCTGATAATTCTTTTATAATAAAATTATTTCCTCCATTTTTGAGCGGAAAACCGAGTTTACTTCACCAAATTCACCTGCAACTAATTACCAGCTGAAACCCGTAACATTTAACATTAATCACACACTAAACAAACAGGCAACAGAAAACATGCAATACTAATAAATAGAAAATAGAAAAGTGGAAAAGTACTTACTTCAAAACAAAATAAATTTAAGGTGTCCTTTGAAAGGACGGTTTAAAAGGTTTGAAAGAGCATCAAACGCACAGCACAGAAGAAATTGTAAACTAAATGTGATAAGACAAAGAAATGGATTTTTTTTTCGAACATAAAAAGGTTACGGTTATTGTATTAGGTAAAGTTTACACAATCTTTTTTTTAATCTTGTTTTTAATGTAAAATGAAATATTAATGTGCTATTGTTGTATTCACACTGGAAAAAATTAGTGTATAATTATTTTTAATGTTGTGTTACATTTATTTAAGTGTATGATGAATGTCTTCCCATCCGCCCAGCATTATCATCATTTTAAGGGTCAAAAATGCGATAGGCTTAAAACTAACAGGGGATACGCCCTGACCTCACCCGAAGGAAAAAATGTGATCGAAACATAAAAACAGCATTGAAATAAAATTGTTTTGAAATTTTCGTAATACCATGTTTTTCGAGGCACAATGCCAGAGCTCAACGAAAATAATCGCAATACCACGTAAAGAAGAAAATGAAGTGAACGTGCTAAATAAAACCCATCTTGAAGCACACCATCATTGATTCTGAAGGAACCGTTTAGATTGACATTTGACAAAGCAGCCGTTTGCGCTCCATCAAACAATGAAATGCATCTTTGTAAACTCACCCGGTTGTTTTGTGAATCAACCAAATAGCGTTAAGTATTCCTACAGCTCAGAGAAAACGACGCCGATCTTGCTTGAATGGCTCAATACACTGCTTGTTGCCGAAGCGAATCAAAGATGGAGCTCGTTTCTCGCGAAACGCGAGAGCGCCTCGATAAGTTGCGAGAGTTTGTTCCGGCTGTTGCTAGGCACCGGCGGCGGCTTTTGAGATTTGAATTGTTATGGAATTTGATCTTGACGAAATGGAAAAAGCTGAGATAAATTGAATTTAAAAGCTGTCATTGAGTGTCACTCAAAGATTACTGAGTTTTTTTTTTTTTTCCCGTGAAATAAATGACATGGCTACTCCAAAGAAAACAGATAAATCTAAAATATCAGCAGCATCAGCAAGTAGAGAAAGCGAAATGATAGCTGATACAAAAGGCATATTGGAAAGACATAAGGAAAAAATATATTTCACGACCCCAGCGGCAAACTTGGCTCACAAAGGCTCAATTCAATGGCCAGTACCGAGAAGACCAAGAGACAAATTTAGCCAACTTAAAGAACCGTTCTTAGAACCAATAGTAAATAAAGTAAATTAATTTCATGATGCTTATTTGAATTTTATTTTGGTGGTTTTAGCCGGGATTTAGCGAAAACCAAAAAGAAAGAAGAATAAGCAAGAAACGTATACCGCCAATAGATGTAAAGAAAAGTCCGTCGAATACCCTGCCAAGTTCAACAAGCAGATCAGCTGCGTCTATGTCTTTACTGGACTCGGCACTTCTTTCTAGTGACGTAAATAATTTAATAAGTAAATCGGGAGAACTCACGCACAATCCTCAATTCCAAACTGCTCTAAATTGTTTTGCGTGATTTTTCAATTTATTTTTGATATTTTGTGATTATAAGTTACTAATTAGCAAAACAGTTTGTACAACAAGGGGTTTCAAGGGACCGGAGTTTGAGAAAAAGATCTCTCGAGCCGTTATCTGTTACTCGTCGTAGTAGTAGTGTCGATAATGTACTTTTACCGGAAGGAACCAATTTTTTGCTGATGGGTAATTATGAGTATTATTATAAAATCACGTAAAATTTAATTAATGAAATTTTTAAGACTCGAAATTACTGGACGATATCAATGATCCACATTCAATTATCCGACTTATCAAGAAGTACTCGGAAATCGGATTTCTGTATGTGATTCACGCAGTATCAAGAACATCTATTCATTTTTCGCCGTACAAATTAAAGTAAATATCTAACTACTTCAAAAAAATTTTAAAGATTAACAGTATGTATAGACAGTCTTTATCACGTCGTTTAATTGATAAAAATTGATAAATTTTCAATTTAAATTGGGGAAAATGACGACGAATATAAAAAATCATTGCCTCTACTAGCTCAGCTTCCTTTACATACGAGCTGGGGCAAAACAAAACGGAAAAAAAACAAAAAAAAAAAACATGGCTGATTCACTCTATTTAATGAAATGAGGTATTTAAATGACATTTCCGGTTAATGTTTCTTTTTTTTTTTATTTTATAAATTGTAGAATTGTTTCGTACGATAAAATAGTCAAGGATGATTTTTTTACGATAAGCCGGCACGGAGTGACTCATTACTGGGAAAAGGAAGTGAGTTTCACAGATCTTCACAGATGGGAAAAAGATTACAAACTTTATCGTCAGCTTCTAACGGTTATAATCATAAAAATGAGAGTTGACTAAAATAATTGACATTTTTATATTTTTCCTAAACTCAGAAAACAACTTTTGGTAAATTTAGGCAGTGGAAAGCTTTTAAAGTTTGGTACAAGACGGTGCGATTCGTAATGACGAAGCAGAGAATTAGCTATTTAGAATCGCAGCTTTTTATTCTGCAGCCGCACACAAGAAGTGCATTACTCCAAATTACTCGAATTAAATCAACGATGGATTTAGAGTCGCTCATAAATATAAAAGATGGCGCACAATTCACTTTAGGACTGTTGTTTAAAATGCAAATGCAAACGATGAACGAATTACGAGACGAACTCTACAAGTTTCAAAACCTCGCCAAACAAATTGTATTAAAAGCCTGTCGGAAAACTTTACTTCAAGCTGGTTTTGTGCCTGACGACTGTGTATTAGGTAATTGCGAAAATTTTAAAAAAATATCAATGCTGTCATATTTACGAGTCTTTTAAAATGTTTACAACAATTTTTCAATATTTTCACTGATAGATATTTGGAAAAAAAAATTTTTTCTCCCACAAAATTCAAATTACCATTTCAGTAGGCAAGTTGCATAATGATTAAAGCTCCCCCTGTTGGCAAAACATCTACAAAAACTAAACCATTTGATGTGTTACATCAAGGGATAATTTTAATCGAGCAAATTCGAATTCAATTGATGTGAAAATTTAAAAATTCAGTTAAAACTAATTCGTAAAATTTAATTACAAATTTTCACTGCGATTAAAAAACCGCGCAAAAAAAAAAAAATTAGATACTTCCCAGCAAAACCCGTGCCTGGAACACTTATAGGCAATTAACCATTGCATCTAGCAGACATTCTTTACTACCTGATATTCAAAACTCAATTCCATATTTAGAATATCCTGAGTTGGCAGCTAATGTGGACAAAACGACTTATGCCGAGCAAGCTAATAAAAGAAATTATTGCATTAAATTAACCAGGTAAAAATTTGTCTAATTTAATTACCGGAAGACATTCATCATTTCATTTTTCAAATCAAGGTTTATTCGAATCGTGGATTATTTAATTGTTTCATTCAAATTCGAAACCGTACGCAATTCATGCGCTTACCTTTTGTCCATTGCGGAATTGCAAGTTGAGCGATACTATATATCCTTACAACCTCCAAAAGAAGTAGAAGAAGAGCAAGATCCACTCAAATTGTTAGCTCCAGACTTAGATGCAGCGGCGAGAAAAAAAGAGGAACAATCCAAAGTATGTACAAGCAAGAGAAGGCTTAAAATGCGACTGTTTTGCACTCCCCCGCGCGCAGAGCGAAACTGATTTACCTGCTCCTCAAACTGGGCGTCAACTCGCGAGTTTATTTCGATGCTTGGCGGATGACTTCTGACCAGTGGGTGGCGGAGTGCCAGACGGCACGTGGATGACGTGGCGCTCTTATTTTATCAACCTGACCAATTTGGCAAAGCAAATAATCTCATTCAACACATTAATTTATTCCATTTTCTTGTTTTTAGTCAAATGAAATCCCCGCATTGTTCTCTATTGCCCTGCACCTCCTAGACCGAAGGCTCTTATTCGACCCGAATGACGTAACGTTTATCGACACCCTCATGTCGATAATGGCGTTGAGGCAAGAAGTTGTTCGCTGGATACCAAACCTGACACCTGACTCGATTTTCGAAGCTTTCACGCGGTAAAAAGAGACGCTATAAATCAAATAATTTGTAATAAACATTATTTATTAACGTCAAGACCGATGATTAACTGGAAAGTTGAGGAAAAGACGTGTGGCCTCGGTCCAAACATTGGAAATATTTTTGAAAATGATAGAACGTTTCAGAACATCCTTACAGGATTAAGAGTGAGAAGCATTACGCTTGGTTTCGTGCCCTTCGTCATTAATCTTACTCAATTTAAAAAAAAAAAATTTTTACAGAGAAAGGTGACTGAAGCATTTAAATTGGCGGCAGACTTCTGCAGCACTTTGGAGTACATTAGAGATTTCTACCTGGAAAACGAAGCATTGAATGTGCAGGCCTTGAATAGCCCGGAATACGGTAAAAATAAATGTGGAATCCGAGGTTTGCAAATAAAAGCTAACACAGAATCGTTGTTGTTTCTCTTACTATTCCAGGCGTTGAGTTCTTTCAGAAGACCTTGAACAAACATATTCATGAACAAACTGTTGTGGATGCAATTCCCACTTCTAAGTACTTAGGATTATTAGTGATCGACTTATCCGCATTTAGAAATCTAGTTCATCCTTCACCTTTGGCTTGTTTAACTGTAGGTCTTTCAATTTCAGTGATGTGTTTATTCTGTACAATTATTTACATTTGTTTTCTAGGCTTTGTATGATATAATTCCTTTGATCGGTCGAGGCCGAATGGATTGTCTTTATTTGGAATTGCAGACTGCACAGTCTAGAATGGAGAGAAGACCAATCACGACTCAAGAAATTGTCGAACATATTATGTTTGTTGATCATTTTATACACAGAGTAGATTTGATTGAATTGAATAATTAGAAAATGTTTTGAATTTTGTTATTGTTTTTAGATAGAAGAAGTCGAATCTCTTGGGGATGGGTTGGTCAAGTTGTATGAAATGATTGATTCTTTTAAAATTACAACGCCTCCTGAAGATTTTGCTCTTTGCGCAGTAAGAATTACAATAGATTTATTATTATTGACAAAAATAACATTGAACTAAAAATTGTTTCAATAACAAATAGGAATTTGTTATTGTTCCATGTGTGCACCAGATAGTGAATTACTCAAAAAATTAACTTTTAATCGAAACAGATGGGAAAGAAACTCCAATGTAAAAACTGTGGAGAAAAGTGGTATGAATTATGCAGTGAAGCGCGACTCGACAAGCGACAGCGGCAGTATTGACGTTAGAGTTAATTTGGCATTTAAAATTTAAATGCTCGCAATAAAACTTCACTGCAATGTTTATACCAAGCCAAAAGTGCTTATTTTCTTAATGATCTGACTAATAACATTAAAAAAAAATTATTTATCAGTTCAAAAGTTAATTTTTTTTATCAAGATGAACTCTGCAAGAAAAATCAGATTTACAATAATTCTGGGGTCTTGAATTGAATTTATTGGAAATATCTAATGTCCAACACTTTACAAAATTTACCGAAAAGCGTTCGTAGTAAATCCTATTATTTTTCTTGCGGTGACAGCCATTTATGACACTTTCAAAATTACCCATTCCATTACAACTTTAATATTTTTTGTGTAACATTTTATTTTGTGACTTAGTGCGATGTCCGCCCTATTCAATTTTTCTTTCGTGACGCTTGAGATTTCCTAATAAATTACTCCAGATACGCCTATTCATTACTTATATCTATTTCAGACACTTCCGCCTACCATTATGACAGTGAGAATGATAGTAGACAATCGTGCAGATCAACGTCAGCAATATATTGACAGGTTTTGCAAAAATGTTGAAAAAGACATTGCCAATATGGATCTCGAATTAATCAGCATTAAAGCCGAGTGCGAAGTACGTGTTCGAGAAGTTTAATTAAAATTTAAAATATTTCAATTATTATTCACTTTTAAAAATTAATGAAAAGGAGCCCAAGTTATTAGAACTGATGACTGATAGGAATTTAATTAGACGCACTTTAGACGACCTGCAGAAGAGACTAAACGAGTTCAGCACTATTGCCGACCAATTCAGGAAATACCAAAAACATTTTGAAGTTAGTGGAATGAATTGTGACTTAATCATTTCATTAACGCGAGCAATTTCAGATTGAAATGTCAGAATTCCCGAATTTAGAAAAAACAAAAGCTGCATTGTCTTCTAGGCAATTAGTGTGGGATTCACTAAATTCTTGGGATAAACTCGTAAAGCAATGGACGGAAGTAAAACACTTTGCAATTTATTTAATTAAAAATTCATTTTAATTTGAAAACTAAACTAATTTTAGAGTATTTTTAATCTGCTTGACCCTGAAGACATTGTAAACAACACAACAAAATATTTAAAAACTTTAAAGCAATTGGAAAAATCGCTTCCACCGAATGAAGCAGTGAAATTACTGACCGAGAAAGTCAATGACATGAAAGAACAGGTTGAGAAAATCAATTTTTTGTGATTTTTATTAATTTTTGTAAGTCGTAGATGGGAATGATTACTGATTTACGAAATCCGTATCTTCGACCGCGTCATTGGGAGAAAATCGAACAAGCTCTTAATGTTTCCTTTGCTGAACGTCCATTGACTTTGTCTTTACTCAAAGAGTTGGCTCAAACTGATGAAATTAAGGATCAATTAACCGGCATATCTCTTACTGCAACTGCTGAATACGGACTGGAAGTGTTATTGAAGAAGGTTTTGTTGGAAAAAAAATTACATTTTTATTTATTCGGTTATTTATGATCAGTTGTTGACAGATGGAAGATGCGTGGAAAGGAACTGAGTTCACACTGACAGCGCATCGTGATTCACGCGACGTATTTGTATTGGCACCTACAGATGACATCCAACAGCTATTAGACGAGAGTATAACGAACGTCGGGACAATTCTGGGGTCTCGCAATTGCGGTCCGGTTAAAGCCCGCACCGAGGAGTGGGACGCGAGACTCAAACTCTTCAATAAGACTTTGGTATTCTCGCCCATTAATTTGCATTAAATTTTATTCGCAAAGGCATAAAAATTCCTTTTAAGTCGAAAGTAAATCAGAGAATTTAGGAGTTAATACCACTTTAAGCAAATAGAAACCAAAATTTTAAAAAATTTTAAAAATTTTAAAAATTTTAAAAATGCTTTACAGGAAGCTTGGTGGAAAGTGCAAAGAACGTGGTTGTACCTCGAAAGTATTTTTAGTGCTCCTGATATTCAAAGGCAGCTACCGGTAGAAGCTAAAATATTTTTACAAGTCGACAAGATCTGGAAAGACATTATGCGGAAGACAAACAAGATGCCAGTGGCTATGCATGCTGCCACTCAACCTGGTAATTAAAGGGTGGGAATTGGCACTTGGCGCCCGTTTTTTACACAAAAACATCCCCGTTAACAGGAATGCTGGAATCATTTCAAAATTGCATTTCCTTGCTGGAGCAAGTGATGAAATGTTTGGACGCGTATTTGGATTCAAAATGCATGATTTTCCCCCGATTTTTTTTCTTGTCCAACGAAGAATTGCTTGAAATTTTGACTCAAGGTCGTAATCCGCTGGCAGTTCAGCCTCATTTGCGGAAATGTTTTGACGGTGTGGTCGGATTGGAGTTTAATTACGAAGAGAATGAAATTGGGCAACTGGTGCCCACTAATGAAATTCTACAAATGACTTCCGCTGAGAACGAAAAAGTCAATATGACCAAGGTAAATGTTATTTGTTTTCTCAATAGACCAGAACCAATGAATGAGTTTTGACGTTGTTTTTTAGGGTTTGAAAGCTCGTGGTAATGTTGAGGATTGGTTGGGAAGAGTCGAAGATTCTATGAGGCAATCGGTGAAGAAAACAATCAAAAACGCTTTGCTTGATTTTGGAGAAAAACCGTTTCAGGTTTGGGTGATTGCTGGACACTGTTCTCAGGTTAATTTCAGGATTTTTAAAAAAAAATTAATTCATTTTTGTTACTGTTTTAAAAATATTTTCAGGCTACTTTGGTAATAGCCGAGGCAATGTGGGCGGCCCAAGTAGACAAAATCTTAAACCAACCTCCAGAGTTGGCTTATCCAGGCATTGTAGCCTTCGAACAGAAGTGTTTTCAAGTACAAACAAAGTTTAGAAGTCACTGTAACCAATTTTCGTTTCGATTTTACAATTTTCTAGAGTTTGGCGACATTGTCCCTTTTGGTGCGTGGGTTTCTCGAACCTTTGCAACGAGCAACTCTCGGTGCGCTCATCACGCTCGATGTACACTCGCGAGACATCGTCACTGAATTAGTAGAAGAAAACGTCTCCGTAGGCACAGATTTCAGATGGTTGCGACAGTTCAGATACTACTGGGATTTCGATTTAGACACACTCTTATGTCGAATGTCCAATAACGTCTTTTACTACGGTTATGAGTATTTAGGAGCTTCCCCAAGACTAGTTATAACTCCACTCACTGTAAAGTTTTTAATTGCATCTAGGTTATATAAAAATTTACTGAAATTTCATTTTAGGATCGACATTATTTATGCAGCATCGGAGCTATGACGCTTAATTTGGGTGCTGCTCCTGCTGGACCTGCTGGTACAGGGAAAACTGAAACAACTAAGGATTTGTCCAAAGCCGTTGCAAATTCTTGCGTTGTATTTAACTGCTCGGACGGAATGGATTATTTGGTAATACGGTAAAATAAATAAATCTTAATTTGAAAAATTGGATTGATTTTTCTTATAGATGATGGGCCGTTTTTTCAAAGGTATAATTCAAACTGGGGCTTGGGCGTGTTTTGACGAATTCAACAGAATTGAATTAGAAGTGCTGTCTGTAGTTGCCCAACAGCTTATTACTGTCCGCCTCGCAAAAATGAACAGAGTAATAAAATATTGACTTCATTCAAAATATTCAATTTTTTTTTCATATTTGTCTTTCAGGTGAGTAGATTTATGTTCGAGGGAGTCGAGATAAAATTGGCAATGACTTGTAACTCGTTCATCACCATGAATCCCGGATACGCTGGTCGTACTGAACTCCCCGATAATCTAAAAGCTCTTTTCAGACCAATTTCAATGATGGTTCCAAATTACAGTTGATTAAATCAGTAGTTGAATTTGCCATCACATAAATTTTACTCTTATTTCTTTCAGTGCTCATTGCCGAGGTAATATTTTATTCGGAAGGATTCGAAGATTCGAAAAACCTTGCCCGAAAAATGGCACACATGTACCGATTGTGTGGCGAACAACTGTCGAAGCAAGACCATTACGATTTTGGTATGAGAGCTGTTAAATCCGTGTTGGTTATGGCAGGTTCTCTAAAGCGAGCAAATCCAACGAAAACAGAAGCATATACTTTAGCACAAGCTCTTTTTGATAGCAATTTACCAAAGTTTCTTGCGATGGATGCCAATATATTCAAAGTAAATACGTCCACATTTAAATAGATATCTAGATAAGCATTGATATGAATTTATTTCCAACAGGCACTTATGAAAGATTTGTTTCCAAGCGTAGACATTCAGCCAGTAGATTATGGCATGTTGGAAACGGCAATTTTGAGATCAATAGGTGTAAAAAAATTACAACCGCATCCTGCTTTTGTTAAAAAAGTTATTCAATATTATGACACAACTGTTGTGAGGCATGGAATTATGTTGGTGGGTCCACCAGCTTCAGCCAAAACATGTTGTTATGAGGTAAGAAAACCTTAGGTTAAAGACATATTGCTTTATTTTCAATCAAATTTGTGATTGAGCTTAATATGAAATCAATATTGTTTACAACTAATGATTTTCGTATTCTAGGTTTTACAAGACGCTTTAACTTGGTTGCACAGCCAAGGCATCAAACATCCTCAATACAAACCAGTGCACGTGTTAGTAATGAATCCAAAAAGTGTCAGCATGGGCGAACTGTATGGGGAATTTAATAGAGCAACCGGTGACTGGCACGATGGACTATTGGGTTATTACTACCGAGTTAATGTTCAGGTAAATAATTTTTACGTGTAAAATAAATTGAAAATAAATTATAATCTCCTTCCAAAGGCACCGGACAAGGACCACCGGTGGATTATTTGCGACGGTCCTGTAGACGCAGTTTGGATCGAAAATTTGAACTCGGTTTTGGACGACAACAAACTGTTGTGCCTGACCAACAGCGAGCGAATCTTGTTAACGCCTCAAATCCGTTGTTTGTACGAAGTGCAGGATTTAGCGCAAGCGTCGCCTGCAACTGTGAGCCGATGCGGAATGGTGTACATGGATCCAAACGAAACTCGATGGGAACCGTTCGTTGAATCGTGGCTGAATAGAATTGCGATTTCAGATAACGAACATTTAGTCAACTACGTGTGGGATTTGTTCGACATTTTCCTAGATGACTGCATCAAATTTGTGACCAAATACTGCGTCCAATTAATTCCACAGGTATTACAATCCGGCTCGGTGCTTTCCCTCATAACACATTCATTTTCTTTATCAAATAGGTCGAACTGAGTAAAGTCATAACACTATGCAATTTAATGGAAGCCATTTTATTCGTGACTAATCAATTAGACATGGGTTTGGAGTTTCAAAAAATTTGCACACTGCTTTGTCAAGGATTTATCTTCTCACTCCTTTGGAGTTTAGGCGGAAATTTATTGGATGACAGTAAAGAATCTTATGAGCAATACGTGAGGACACTGTTCGAGGACCATGCCGACGCTAAACTTCCAACCGATCAGGATTTGTGGACTCTTGTGCTCGATTTTGAAAAAAAACGCTTGGATGTGTGGGAAAAAATTGTTCCATTTTTCCAATACGACCCTAAAGTTCCATTTTTTGATATTTTGGTACCCACCGTCGACAGTGTTCGCTTTGGATACGTTTTGGAGAAACTTCTTGCGGTTAAGATGCCCGTGTTGTTTACGGGGATTTCTGGAGTTGGCAAATCTGTGGTTGCGCGTTATCACTTGTCGAGCATTAAAGAGAAATGCAATTACGTGCCGGTGTTTATTAACTTTTCCGCCAAGACGAGCAGTAATGTTACTCAAGACATGATTGAAGGGAAACTCGTGAAGAAGAAGAAACCAACGTTGGGAGCACCAGCTGGGAAAAAAGTGATCATTTTTGTGGACGATGTGAACATGCCCAAACTAGACAATTATGGTTCTCAAGCACCGCTCGAGTTGTTGCGGCAGCATCTCGATTTCAAAGGGTTTTACGACAGAGATAAACTTTTCTGGAGACCGATTGACGATGTCATTTTGTCAGCGGCATGTGCCCCACCTGGAGGAGCGAGGAATCCACTTCCCGGTCGTTTCGTCCGTCATTTTGCAGTTTTTGCTATTTCAGAGCCGAACGATATTCGCATAAAGCAGATTTATAGGGGAATTTTGAATGGATATCTCTATTATTATCCCTTCAATGCAGTAAGTTTTATTAAATGCACTTTCACAAAAAGCTGCAATTTTGAGGTATATGATTGTGCGTTGAAGCCAATAAGAGTTTCTTTACGTGTCACAGCATGAAAAGAGTTTAGGGCTTAGCTTACTAGGGCTTTGCTGCACGGAATATCAGTATATGAAAAAGAAAATATAAAAATAAAAGTTAAAAAATTCAAAATTAAAGAAAAAAAAATATATAAAAGACAATTTAATTTTAAATTTTTTTGTCAGAGTTTTTTAGAAAGTCAGAGTAATTTTTAAAATTTAAAATTACTAAAAAAAAAAAAATTACAATTAAATTTAAAAAAAATTTAATTAAAAAAAAAAATTAATTTAAATTTTTCACTTTTATTTTCCCAGACAGTAATAGAAAGAAAAAAATTTATATTAAAAAGCAAATATACTTTAAATTTAGGAAAAAAAATCAACTTAAAAAAATATTTAAAATTTAAAAAAAAAGGCATTCTACTTCTGAATGCTATTATTACATCAGAAATGTGGTACCTTCTAACACAAATTATCCATTACACCAATCAATTTATCAAATTCTGAGTTCTGACATTGATTTGTCATTAACTTGTTAGTGTTGAAAGCACATGCCTAACATCAGGATCATGTCTTGCTCTGTACCCAACCAAACCGAAATTGCAGCTAATACATTATCACTAACGACCACAATCTTTTTACAGTTGGTAAGAGGAGTCCTTGATGGACTAGTAGATGCAGCTGTGGAAGTGTACGTTCGCATGAAAAGTGATTTACTTCCCACACCTGAAAAATCCCATTATATATTCAACTTGCGCGATCTCTCAAAATGTTTTGAAGGTACCCAAAAATTCCACAATTTTCTTTTCATTTTCCAATATTCACTTCTCAGGTATAACGTCTGCAACTCCGGCCACTACTAGAGACGGAAAAGCCCTGTTCAATTTATTTGTCCATGAGGCACAACGAGTTTTCCACGACAGACTCATTAACGTAGAAGATAAAGTAAACAACAACAACAACAACAACAAAAATCCGTTTCTGATAAATTTCATTAACTCGTTCAGATGGTCTTCCACGATGTTGTAAGCAAAATGTACTTCGGAGTATTTGAGACTGAAATTTCTCCCCAATCATTCATTGACGAGCCACTTATTTTCGCGGATTTCTTAAAATCCGGTGTTGACCGAGCTGATCGAATTTATGAACAAGCACCATCGATGGATAAATTACTCGATGTGCTTAACGAAGTAATTTTCAGAGTTTTTTTTAGTGTAGTGCAGTGAAATGATAAATTCACAAATTTCACTTTCAGCAACTCTTGGATTATAATTTGAACTATCCAAAGGAAATGAATTTGGTGTTTTTTACGGACGCCGTACTTCACGTAACTCGGATAGCTCGAGTTTTACGCAGACCCAAAGGCAATATGTTGCTTGTTGGAGTTGGGGGAACAGGCAAGCAATCACTGACTAGGTATTTGTTATTTCCACAAAGTTTGGTCCTCCTTAAAGATTTCATAAATCGTAAAAGGGGACCAGACTATTGGTACATTCAATATTTTTCGAATATTTCAATTGAATATTTCCTTAGACTTGCGACTCACTTAAGTCAATGCCTAATGTTCCAAATTGAACTAAAAAGAGGATATGATCATCAAAGCTTTTTTGATGATTTGAAGAAACTGAATCACATGTCAGCTGTAAAAGCACAGGATACTGTATTTATGTTCACCGATACCCAGATTGTAATGGAGGAATTCGTCGAGGACATAAACAACCTATTGAATTCCGGTATTCTACTTACTAACAGATATTTCCGACTTAAAAAAAATCGCC
Source organism: Stenotaenia linearis (assembly GCA_034700445.1). NCBI lineage: Eukaryota > Metazoa > Arthropoda > Chilopoda > Geophilomorpha > Geophilidae > Stenotaenia > Stenotaenia linearis. The sequence continues at coordinate 8,761 of JAQIXT010000044.1, read as the reverse complement.
TTTTACAAAGCCAAATTTCAACTTTAATATCATTCTAGGCGAAGTACCTGGGATTTACCCACCCGAGGACTTGGAAGCCATAATGATAGCCATGAGACCATTAGTTAAAGACGCCGGTCTTAACGACGGAGACCGGGAAACGGTTTACAACTTCTTTATAGCTCGATGCCGTGCGTACATTCACGTATTACTATGCATGAGTCCCATCGGTGATGCCTTGCGCTCACGATGTCGGATGTTTCCCTCACTGATCAACGAATGTACGATCGACTGGTTTCTAAAATGGCCGGACGATGCTCTGCTCGAAGTAGCAAGAAAAACCTTCAAGACCGTTGACTTCGGTGAAGGCAGTAAAGAGTTACGCGAGTCGATTCCTTTGGTGTGCGTGACTGTTCACCAGAGTGTGACTGAAATTGCCGAACGATTTTACACTGCATTGCGTCGACGTTATTACACCACTCCCACCAGTTATCTTGAATTGCTTAATTTATTTTACAAGTTGCTCTCCGCTAAGAAGAAAAGGGTTAACGACGAACTTTCCAAAGTGGAAATTGGTTTGGTGAAGTTGAAAGAAACGAGCGATGTTGTAATTGAAATGCAGGTAAAGGAAATTCTTTTAACCCTTTTAACCCCTCGGAGAATTAACGATGTTTTTCCTAGGCACAACTAAAGGAACTTGCACCCGACCTCGAAGTGAAATCGCAAATTACTGAGGATATAATGATGAAGTTAATAGAAGAACAAGAAGCTGCCGATCAACTCCTTCAAATTGTTAGAGAAGACGAAGCAATGGCTAAAGTAAAAGCAGAGGAAACTCAATTGTACGCAGAAGAAACCCAGAAGGTTCTAGACGATGCATTACCGAGATTGCAGCTAGCAATGGATTCACTGAATGCTTTGGACAGAAATGACATTGCTGAAGTTCGAGTGTTTTTAACACCGCCTGAGTTGGTAATGTTTGTGATGGAAGCCGTTTGCGTGTTGTTGAATGAAGAGTAAGTCTATTTTTGCTACGGTATTTAATTTTGGACATTCATCTATTCTCAATTCCAGACCTGATTGGCCCACTGCAAAGATGCTATTGGGCGATCCTGGATTTACAAAACGTCTTGCCAAATACGATAAAAACCACATACCGGACGCAACGTTAAAAAAATTAAGAAAATACATCAAAGATCCAAACTTTAAACCCGAAATTGTGGAAAATGTATCAAAAGCTGCCAAGTCTATTTGCATGTGGGTCATAGCAATGAATAGTTATGCCAAAGCCTACAAATCGGTCGTGCCAAAGAGAAAAAAGTAAAAATTTTCCCGTCAACTCATTCTAAAAACTCACAATTGAATCTTAAGGGTTGATGTTGCAAACAAGGAATTGGAACAAGTGTTGAAAGTGTTGGGAGAAAAGCAAGAAAGCCTTAACAAAGTAGAGGCCGAAATTGCCGAATTGCAAATAAAATATAATCAGAGCTACGAAGAAAGAGAAGATGTGAAATACCTTATGGATCAAGTGACAATGAGGCTTCAAAGAGCTTCGAAGTTAACTACCGGATTGGCAAATGAACAAACGCGATGGTCAGCTACAGCGCAGAGAATGCGTGCTGAATTGAGTCACGTGGTCGGAGACGTGTTTGTTGCAACGGCTTGCATTGCTTATTATGGCGCTTTTACTACAGAGTATAGACAAGAGGTATGTAGCGTATTTTGTAGACAATTGCGGCGAAAATCATTTATATAATGTGGAATTTCCAGTTGGTACCACTGTGGGTTAACTGTACTAGAGAACTTAAAATTCCAATATCAGATGATTACAATTTAGTGACAGTAATGGCAGATGCCATTGAAATTCGGCATTGGCAAATGGATGGTTTACCTAAGGACAGTTTGTCCACTGAAAATGCTATTCTTGTTAAAAGAGCGCGACGATGGCCATTATTGATTGATCCACAAGATCAAGTAATTGAAAATTGTAATAAGATATTTGAATAATAAATTGTTTGTATAAAGGGTAACCGTTGGATTCGCAATATGGAGAGTAGGAATGGAATGATCTTATTAAAATTTGCCGACGGTAATTTTTTGAAGCAACTGGAAATTGCCCTTGAAAATGGACTTCCAGTGCTTTTGGAAGATATTGGAGAAGTGCTGGAACCAGTACTGGAACCAGTTTTGGCGAGAGAAACCATTAAACAGGTCAAACACTTTGTAGTTTTATCTTTTAAAATATAATTCTAAACCATTGCAATTACAGGGCGCCAACTTCTTTATTCGATTGGGAGAAAAATTAGTTGGTTACGACTTTACGTTCAGATTGTACATGACAACAAAATTGCCAAACCCTCACTATTTACCGGAAGTTGCAATTAAAGTAACAATAATTAATTTCACAGTAACCGTTAAGGGATTGGAAGATCAACTGCTAAGGTTTTTATTCCTTACGTTTTCGATCTACAATTTAAAAAAAATTATTTTTGTCCAAACTCAGTGACTGTGTACAAATTGAACGCCCTACCTTGGAAGTAACTCGCCAAGAATTAATAGTGCGCATCAATAACGACCAAAAATTGCTGAAGCAACTTGAAGACACTATTTTGAGACTTCTGTTTTCAGCGGAAGGAAATATATTGGATAATGATGTCCTTCTGAAAACATTAGATGAATCAAAGGTAATTTTTTTGGTTTAATCTATTTTACCATCTGATATTTATTGATTCATATTGTAGACTACTTCAATGGAAATCAGTGGACGATTAATTGAAGCCGAAAAAACAGAGCAAATGATTATAACGGCTAGAGAGCAATACCGACCTATAGCAGCTCGAGGCTCAATCTTGTACTTCGTAGTTGCATCTCTTTCTGAGCTAGATCCAATGTACCAAGTTTCACTGAAATATTTCAATCATGTTCGACAAACAAAATTTCATTTTGTGTTCAATTACTGATTTGTACACACTTTTTAGTTATTCAACCAATGCATCGAGGCGAGTTTAGGTGACTCCGACTCTCAAGAAGGACATATTTACGCACTAATCCAAAAAATAACACTAACCACGTATTCAAATGTTGCGAGAGGATTGTTTGAAAAGCATCGACTTATTTATTCGATGATGCTTTGCGCCGACATCATGATGTACGGGAAACAAATTTCAAGAGATGAGTGGAATTTGTTTCTTCGCGGTTTACCGAACATCGATTTGGTAAAAAAAAAATTCGTTTATATTTAGTATATTAAACTATAATAAACTGCTTAAATTCTTCCAGGATCTTCCAACAAAGCCGAAGATTTCTTGGCTTACACCTCAAATGTGGGATGTTTGTTTTCGTTTAGAGAATTTTGTATCTGGTCTTTCCGGTTTGCACGAAGAACTCATCACTAATCCAATCAATATAGTCATTGGGGGATTTAAGGTAATTGGTCAACAAAAAATTCATGTTAGATTTCATTTTCTTATATATATTTTTTTATATGAAGATTTTTCTAAATCCTCGCAAATGGGACGGTTACAATGCAAGTGATGTTAGTAAAAGAAACGTTTGGGCAACCAAAATAAACGGCATCCAGAAACTACTTCTCATCAAAGCATTCCACGAAGATAAAGTGGTGGCTGCTGTGACTGAATTTGTTGCTTTTTACATGGGACGACAATTTATCGAGAGCGTTCCAACTGATTTGCCAACTTTGTTCGAAGATATCAGCAAATTAACACCACTAATATTCTTATTAGTGCAGGGATCGGACCCTACTGAAGGTTTTATGCGCTTTGCCAAAGAAAAAGGAGTTCAAGAACGGTATAATAATTTCTTTTTTATATTTAGAAATTTTTTTAAAATTTTATTTTAACTCTTGAAGTGTCTTTGGCGTTTCACTCGGTCAAGGGCAAGGCCCTATTGCGGAAAAACGCATAAATTCTGCAGTGCTCAACGGAGACTGGGTTTATCTTCAAGTAATCAATAAAATGTATAGTTTTTATGGATAAACAATTTTCTCTTTTAAAAAGAACTGTCACGTTTTGGCCAAATGGATGCTCAAGTTGGAAAACATGATCAAAAACATGATCGAAGATCCACGACCAATTCACAACAACTTCCGCCTTTATTTAAGTTCCTTGCCAACTAAGGGATTTCCAGTGTCAATTTTGCAGAGTGGAGTCAAAGTAACTATCGAACCTCCTAAAGGATTACGTGCCAATTTGAAGGGCGCAATGGGAGGGATTCAGCCAGCTTTTTTCGAAGATCACAGTATGCAATTTTAATTTTCAAAAGTGGTCTTCCTTACTATTTTAAATTCTTTTTTAAAGTTATGGAACTGAATTGGAGGAGAATGGTTTTCAGTTTGATTTTTTTCCACGCAATTCTCCAAGAAAGAAAGAAATTTGGACCTTTAGGATGGAACGTTAAAGTTAAAAATTATTAATCTGTTTATTAACAGAATAATTTTTATCCTTTTATATATTTTAGTATGAATTTAACGACAGTGATCGTGAATGTGTTTTGCTCACACTGGAACTATTTTGCAAAGAAGGCGTCATGTATTGGGACGCATTGATTTATACGATACATTCGGTTATTTAACCCTAATTAATATTTTTTTTAAATCAGCTCTAAATTTCATTTACATATTAAATGTTAAAGATTATATACGGAGGACGCATTACTGATATCTGGGACCAAAGAACCTTAATTACTATTTTAAAAACATTCTTTAAGCCAGAAGCGCTGGAAAAAGCTTATAAATTTTCACCTTCAGGTAAATTGTCACCATAAATTACAAGTCTAGCTATCATTTGCGAAAGGAATTTGGTAATTTGTAGATACAATAGGCACGGAACTTAATGTCTCCAATAGCTATTAAACCCGCACGCGATAGTAAAATAACCTTCACAAAGTGACTACATTCATTTTCGCAGGAACTTACTACGCACCTCATTATATTAGACTCGAGGAATTTCAAAATTATATTGAAAACTTACCTATAATTGATGATCCAGAAATATTTGGGTTGCACGACAATGCAAATTTATCTTATCAGGTGAAATAAATTCGTCTGAAAGAAAAAAAAAATGTTAATGTCATTTATTTTTTTCTAGATATCAGAAACTAAAGCTCTTTTAAGCACGTTATTGATGGTTCAACCGCGAGTTACAGAAGGTGCTGGAGGTTCGCCGCAAGAAATTGTGGCCGAAATGGCAAATAATATGATGGAAAAATTATACAGAACGATTGATATAGACAGAGGATTAAAATCCTTGTTCGCGGTTGGTATAAATCAAAGATTTTAAACAAAAATTGTGAATAAAGTTAAATTTCAGGTGGACAGTTTAAATCGACAGAGGCCAACATCTGTTGTATTACTTCAAGAAATAGAGCGATTTAATAAATTTATTATTCATATCCAAGATATAACTAAAAAACTGGTGAAAGCTATTAAAGGCATTATAATAATGGATCAAACTCTGGAAGATGTCTTTAATGCGATGCTTAGCAATCAAATACCACTTTATTACAATAAATTCGGATATCCTTCGCTTAAAACATTTGGTAGTTGGCTGAAAGATTTCGTTTTAAGAATAGAATTTATTGAAGAATGGTTGACGACTGGAGATCCAGTTTCATTTTTCATTTCAAGTTATTTTTTTCCTCAAGGTATTTAAAATGTATTAAAATAAAAAATAAAAATTAATAAAACTAATTATTATTTACAGCATTTAACACTGCTGTTTTACAAGCACATGCCAGAAAATATAATTTACCTATTGATGAACTGGTGATTGAAAACTCGATAACGCCTTACATCCTGCTGCAACAAGATTTGGCTCTCAGTGGCAATCCGGCAGTGCGGAATAACATGTTGGAAGTTGTGAATTCGGTAAAAACAATATGACCGATCGAATCTGGTTGTTTAAATTGAAATTAATTATAAGAAATTGTGATATTTAGATAGTTGTACCTGAGGATGGAGCTCTTATTCATGGTTTATTTCTTGATGCTGCGAGATTTGATCTCAAACGAATGAGACTTGCTGATTCCTTGCCCAGAGAAATGCAATCGCCGCTTCCAGTGGCTCATTTATTGCCCAAGTTAGGTTCGGAGGCTACTCCTAATCTTGCAGATTACACAGCTCCTGTATATAAAACGTCTGTTAGATTTGGGACGCTCTCCACAACAGGTGAATATTTAGTGAAATTAATAAAATTTTCATTACCATGTGATTGCGATGTTTAGGTCACTCGACTAATTACGTCATGACGTTGCAAATTCCAACAAAACAACCGCCTGATTTTTGGATTATTAGAGGAACGGCTTTACTTACTCAACTTACTGATTAATTTAAAAATCTAAAAACATGCAAATTACTTTTATAAAACGTTAAAATAAATATTTTTTTTATTTTTTGAGCGATTTGTTTTTTTTAAATTAAAAATACAGCATGAATGAACTACATTAGACTCCAAAACAATGAATCTCTGCAACTGGCACCAAATGCTGCAGCAAACTCGATTTCCATTCTGATGTTTTGATTTCTCCGTTGTTTACAATTCACTGCTGTTAGGAAGAATCGTCAGAATCTGATGAGTTGACATTTGTATAACAGTCTGATGTTTCATAATCCAACATTTCTTGATCTAATAAATGCGATTCTCCTTCAACGAATGACGCAAACCTGGAAATAATAATGTGTAACTTGAATTCACTTTAAAGATGACATTAGGAATTATCCTAAAATTGATTTCATACCTCACAGGACTTTGCAGACGTCCAACAATACTCCACGTTTCGCAGTCGGGACTTTTGCAATAATTTCGCAATTCCCACAATGCTCTCTGGGTTTCACGATTCGTCTGCTCGCGGTATTCATCTTCACTTAAGATCCGTGGTTTCGGAGGAAATTTTCTTCGCCTTAACAATTTAACACAATTAACTACTGAATAAAAAAAATAAAATAAAGCTTACCAATAGGATATAAGAGCTGCCCCCCATTTTTCTCTGAAATTGTATGTGCATAGTAGAATTAATACAACCGCCATTGAAAATTCTTGATTGTCCGAGCTAAGGAATACAAGAATCAATGCAATTATCTGCAAAATATCAAAATTATTAAGACTCTATAATTTGTTTAAACAATTTTATTAATATTAAAAGATGATATTTACTTGAGTTGCCCACTGAATTAGATTTAATGTGCGAGGGTTGTCTACTGGCCCATAACGGTAGCAAATCACAAAACTTAATGTTCCAACAATGACGATATAAGCAACGACATAATTGAAATGGGTTTGAAGTATTGATTGCACGTTGCTCCAAATCAACTGTAACATGTAAAGAACCAATGCCCAACCTCCAAATAAGAGACTCAATGCTCCGGATTTCTAGACTTGAAAAAGGATTTGATGAATAACAAATGAAAATGTTTAAATTTTACTGCAAAACTCACCTTTGGAACCATTTTGCTCAAAAAAAATATTATTATAAGAATAGAACCAGTCAATCCCAAACTGACTCCAGTTACGTAATGAAGAAATGTATTTCTATGTGAATTATAAATTATAAATGATTAAAATCTAAAATAAGACAAATACAGACCTGCTTAGATTTGGCGATAGAAAAAATAAAATAAGTCCACATGTCATCTGACCAATTTTCCAAAAATTAAAACCTGTGAAAATAAATTTCAGTTTTATTTCACTGAACTTTGTGAAAAAAAGACCCAAATAAACTTACGTTTGATTTCTAATCGAGCAATGTAATCAGATTTGGCACTAACACCAACGCAGGAACGATTAAATAGTTGTAATCGAATTGAATCCGCTGTCCATGACGACGAGGCATACCAATACACGGCCCAACTTTCTACAGTCGACCGATAAGCAGTTTCAACTTCGTTCTCGTCATTACCACTGTATAGTTGGCATTCTGATTTCTTGGGACAATTTACTTTGAACTGAAATAAAAAGCCGGTTGAAAGGAATGGAATAATAAATGATAAATTACGTTTTGTATTACATGAACTGTACGCCAAACGTTCCCAACTGCTTTTGTTTCTCCGGGAAAACAAAAAATTCGAAAATCATCTTTATTTAGAGGGTTTATTCGAAGTTCAGTAGACTTTTCATTTAAATTGTAGACCTTATATTCACCTAAAATTAAATGATTGCGAATTTACGAATAAATTAATTGCTTATTTAGTGATTAACTTACTGCTCTCAACGTCGTAAAAGCTTAACAAAATAATTACATAAAGTGAATGATAGAAAAGAGTCATTTTAAAACATGTGCCTTCGTGCTACTAGACCAAACGCGAAGCAACAAACGCCACCGCAGCTATGCCGCAAATCTACGGAAGCGCTGTAGAAACAATTTAATTCGGGAGGGGGAGGGGGCAATTGGTCATGTGACTGAATCTAACCGAAACGTTGTCTAAGCTAGGTAAATAAATCATGCAGCTCAGAGGTAACGTGCACCTAATAAAGCTAATTTTTGTGCAATCTGATTGTTTTTGATTTGTATTGCAAACTGCAAACAATTATTGCAGTAATGAATCTAAAGATTATTTACAAATTAGTGATTTGGATATGTCTAAATATTCAATTTTTGTGAGCTGCAATGAACAGATTCCAATTTCGGATATATTCTGACAACTGGCTACATAGATGTGATGCAATTTTGAACAACAAGTAGTAATTTCTGTCAATGGGTGGTATGATTAAAACTGAGCAAAAGCTCCAACTTGTTATCATCTAATACTTTAAATTAAGCTTCAATGCTA